>CM061136.1:160421949-160452678 GCA_030789695.1 Scilla litardierei
GAGCTGACAGGTACGTAAGAGAATAAGTAAAGTACTGGTAACTGCTCAGGTGTAATATGTAATGCATAAAGTAAAGATGACTGTACAAGTGCAAAAGTAACGATTGTGGCGTGGCATGTAATACTTTGACCAATGGGATGTCAATAGTAAGGCAAACCAAGTTAACAATGTTTTGACCAATCGGTAATGGGATGACAATAGATAGTCATAGTAATGCTTAAGAAAAGTTGAGCGTTGTTTGGCTATCTAATAGTGTTAGGATGGCCTAATAATAAGAAGTCTAGTTTAACTCCCAAATTAGCCAGGCAGTCAGGGCTTGAAGGCATATGTCACTTCAAAGACCGCAGGAACAAGTCCCTTGGTTGACCAACCCCCTTCCCATTCCTTTCTAGACACTGATTCAGTTGTAATTTAAGACCGCTCATTATTAAACTGTTCTATCACGTTCGAGTAGTCTCGACTTAGTCCGTAGAATAGTAGTAGTCGTGATTGAACAATAGTATCAACTAACTAGTGTAACATCACTCAAACTGTGCATCTATCTTAAATGCCGCAAAGGCCCAATAGTGTGCTCCGTAAATGCCCGAGGGCCCAATAGTGTGTTCCGTAATGTGCTCCGTAAATGCCCGAGGGCCTAATAGTGTTTTCTGTAATGTGCTCCGTAAATGTGCATCAGCCTTGGCTCGAGTGTACGATATGCAACCAGAAGTGCACCCATCCCACGGAGCAACTCGTGGAATATCTACCTACCATTCCTGCAGGGTGATGGTACAGCTTAACTAATAAAGGTGGACCCGGTCACTCCCGCACACTTCATAGCTCAAGACTACCCCGTATCCCGTGTATTATCATAGTCCAATGTTCATATCAGTGTTCGTAATCAATATGGCCTCATGGGCCCTGTATCAATCAGCTAGTGCAACAGTCTTAGCTCGAGTGTACGATATGCAACCAGAAGTGCACCCATCCCACGGAGCAACTCGTGAGATATCTACCTACCATCCCCTACAAGGTGATGGTACAGCTTACCAAATAAGGGTGGACCCAGTCACTCCCGCACACTGCGTAGCTCAAGACTACCCCATAACCCATGTTGTATCACATTTCACATTTATAACCGTATCAGCATCCGTGTCCGTATCCATATCCGTATTCGTATGGCCTCATAGGCCCATCATTTCGTACATCCAACAATGTGTACAACAATACATCCATCAATGAGTACATCAAATACATTTATAGGGTAGATACTTGCTGAAAAGTCAAGGCAGAAGCCTCAACAGAGAATATCAGTCCTGAGCAATGCTTTGAAGTCCAACAACTATGATATCAAATTTCATGAGAGTTTACTATCTCAATTTAGTCCGAGCAATGATTTGAAGTCCAACAACTATGATATCAAATTCATAAAAGTTTAATATCTCAATTTTAGTCCGAGCACTGATTTGAAGTCCAGCAACTATGATATTTAATTTCATAAAAGTGCACTATCTCGATTTAGTCCTGAGCAATGATTTGAAGTCTAACAACTATAATATTTAATCCCATAAAAGTGCACTATCTCAATTTAGTCCTTTGGTCATTCCACTATTGATTAGTCCTCAAGTTAATTAGGTCTCTAGTCAATTGTTCAAGTCAATAGCTTTTTTGAGAATGTATATGAGATACTAAGTTCATACGAGTACACTATCCAGATTTCCAAAGTTAGAATTAGAGTGACTTACTATCGAGATCGTCGTAGCAAGACGAGGTAGGAGCTAGAGCTTTTAAAGATGCTGGTGTAAGAAAATGGGTACCTACAAATACAGGAAAACATTAGTTACGAGTTACCCTATTTTCTACCTATTTAATCTTATCGTTTCGATTTTATAATCGATTGAAACGTTGTCAAAAAGTGTTCTAAATTTTTCTATAGCCTAGATATTAGGAAAATAATTTTATCGTAGGAGGAAATATTTTTCTGAAGTTTATACTAATTTTTATAATTTTTAAAAGCTTAAAATCAATTTAAAAACTAATTTTTAATTAAGTACGTAATTCTTCAATAATTTCTCCTGGATGCAATCTACATCGGAAAGTTGCGAATGAACTGTCAAAATGAACGTATCGGAGAGTACTTTAACATATATTTTTATCGCATATTAATTTACGTGAAAATAATAAGTTACAGATTTTTGAATGAAAATAACCAATTTAACTTTTAGGCTTAAAAATTAATTCTAGACAAACTAAGCGTCAGATTGAGACGAAACTAGTGCCATTGGGTCCAGAATGTCATTTCTGATTTTTCAGAGGTGGTCTCACATTTTTATGATGCTTATATAATTATTTACCAATTATTTACTATTAAACCCAAATTATCTAATTAATAAAATACTTAAATACGAAAATACGTTACTAATACGTATTTAATACGGATCATTATTACTCACTTTCCCCCTCTTTCGTTTTACGCTGCATGGGGGCTTGGGCGGCGCCGTGTGCTCGGACGGCGGCGGAGCGGTCCTCGCGGCGGCAGCGGGCTGAGTCAATGGAGGGGCAACGTCGAGGTACGACGGCGGGTTCAGCGTGCGGCTTCGTCGTGAGCGGGCTGGGGAGCAGCTGCTCCGGTGGCAGCAAAGGCGGAGGGCGGCGTTTGGTGCTGCTGCTGCGGCGTGCTCTCGGAGGAGCGGGAGGCGACGGTGTCGGGCCTGCAGACGGCGGGGGCGGGGAGCGAGGACAGTGAGCGGGCGGCTTTGCCGAAGGCGGAGAGCTCGTTGCAGAGCGTGGCGTAGGAGACGACAGGAGCTCGGGGTTGTTCGGGGGTTCTTCGCCGGAGGTGGAGCGAAGTTTCGGGGTCGCCGTGGGTTGCTGTCGGAGAGCGGGGGTTCGTCGGAGCACGGCGAGCGTGGGGGTGCAACGCTGTAGGCGGAGCTCCGGGCGGCGAAGTTGTGGGCATCGGTGGACGTTGAGCGGGGGGAGCGGCTCTCGAGCTGCTCGGGGTAGTGTGCAGACGGTGGTGGAGGGCGGAGTGTTGACGAGGCCGGCGTACGACGACGAAGCCGTCGGAAATGGAAGCGGAGGGGAGCTCAGGTGTTGGGGTTTGGTCGCCGTCGAGTAGGGTGGGCTTAAGGCGGGTGCTCCGGTGGGAGGCTGTGCGGGCGCTGTTGTGAGGCTGAGCGGCGGGAGCTCTCCGGTGAAGTCGTGGCGGTGTGGCGAACGAACGGGGCACCGTTCGTCGGAGGTCGGTGGCGGAACAGGTGGGTGGTGTGCTCGGAGGAAGACGGGCGAGTATCAGGCCTTCAAACGATAGAACGGGGAAGGATAGGGTCTGAGAGGGTAGCGGGTTGGGTTTAGCGTGTGCATGGCTGAGGTAAGAAGGGGATAGGTTAGGGGTATTTATAGGTTAATTAAACCAATTAAATAGTAAACCCAATTAATACTTAGTCAAACATTTATTAGGTTAGGTTCATCTTTAGACTAAGTGTAGATTTTTAAGTACCCCATGAAACACATGGGCTACTTACGTGTTGGGATGGGTAGGTTAAAGCTGATAGGGTAATTAGCTAGGTAAACACGTAATTAGTAGATATAGTCAAAAATACAAAATTACGATTTTGCCCCTACCAGTAAACGTGTCCGAAAAATTACGAAAACATACCCACGGGATCGTATCGTCACGAGGATCGCGAATACGAAGTCCGTTACAGGGTTTGAGCTACGGAAATACTAGTTTTTGGCCAAAACGTTTAGGAAGCGGGTTTGCGGGTTCTCTATTGATTTGACTTCAGAAAATTACGAAATTAATGTGGGAAGCCCTAAATGATCATTGAATGTTACTGTAAAAGTTTGAAATCGTTTTGATGATGTTTATAGAAAATAAATTCATTAAGTCAAAACGGTAAAAACTGAAAATGAATTTTATCAGAAATATTTTGAGTATTTGATGAAATCCGATCTCACTAAAATACTCCATGACTAGTCTGGTACTTCAAAATATTTTTATAAGAAATTTTTGAAATCAGTAAAACTCCTGACAAACCATTATAAAATAGTTTAAAAATTGAAAATTTTGGTCAAATTCGTAAATAGTTTGTCTTGATGAAAACAGGCCGTTACAGATTGATTAGCACACTAACATAACGTATTGATCATCATCAAAACAATGTTAGTCTTTAACCCAAGAACTAACAGATGCTTTATCGTAACATTTGGAGAAAGAATTTAGATAACACACGTTTGATAGCTTGCCCTGGTATGACACTTGGGTTAGACATCTAGACATAGTTTAGCATGTATCTTATGTGGATATCTTTGATATGGAAGAAGTATTATGATGGAATCACCATTATGTCCCTTCACAAAGTTGACAGGGATCCCGTTAACCAGTCAACGAGTCGAGGATCAAGGGGGTGGATGCCCCCTTACGGTGGTCAAGGGAGCGGTGTCCCCCTTGTTGGGGCTTAAGGGTGGAGCCCCCAAAGGCTAACGGTATATTCCCTGGAGATGCTAGCTCGCATGTTAGAAAGTATGCAATAAGATTATATATTAAGGTGGTAGATTCGAAAGTTGAAACAATCTTTGTATGTCTCTAGCATTTCATCGCGCAATAATTGTGTGTGACATCATGCATCAGTGAATGATTTGGTCCCCATCACTGATTGGCATTTCAATGATCATGTGGTGTGCAAATTGTATGCATCATGGTAGACCACACACATGAACTTGTGGGTCCCTCATACTGAAGCAATGTTTGGCCTTGCACTAGAGAGCCCGGCGTATAATGAGTGAATCCACACATGAAGTGCCACCGGATTTTATGGCATTTTGGTAAACACTTGGCCTGCACTTGAACATATGGGATGATCGAGCCGTTCATAACTGTGTAAAGAGGGGATTATGAGTTACTCGTAGGCTAACTAGCGAAGGACCATGACCGATGTAACCCCCCTATTGTGAATATACAACATATTATGTACATATTTTCGATCATATTTATACGCATACATTTTTGTGTATTTCTAGGAATATTTTCCAATTTTTCTAAAATTATTATTATAATAAAATTATTTTAAAATGTCTTAAATCATTTAATACATATGATAATGTGATACATATTTAGTGTAATACATGCTATGTAGCATTGTATGGGGTATATTAAGTGTATTCCTATTTTTCCAAAAATTAAAATTTCAAAATTTCCTAAGAATGACACATCTTCACATTTTGTGTCAAATGCTAAGAAGCATGCCACCTCATCCCACACTTGGCATCATGTGAGTAAAAGGGTGATGAAGAAAAATTATGAAGGATTTAAAAAGGAAGAAGAGAAAAAAGAAAATGGAAGAAAAAGGAAAAGGAAAAAGAAAAAGGAGAAAAGAGAAAAAACAAACCCATAATTATTTTTCATCTTCCCTCTCCCCTTCCACCCTAGACCGAACCCAACGCACCACTAACTCCACCTCTTCCACCAGCAGGCCGAGCACCACCCTCACCCCCATGTCATAGTCCCCTTGACCAATTTTAACCCACGACTTCAACATTATTCCTTGATGGTTGGAGCTTGAAGGAGAAGAAGATTGGAGAATGAGTTTGGAGAAGAAGCAGAAGGACTCGGAGGAGGAAAAAGCTAAATCTTGAAGGAGGAGGAGTTCACAGGGTAGGGTTCTAACTCTTCTAGGTTGAATGTTCTTTTTAAAATTGGTATGAAGAAAGAATTTCTTCATTTGGAAAATTTGGCCTAAGAGAATCTATGTTTTAGAAGTTGTTAATGGATAAGTTAGTTCAAGTTTCTATCATGGATATCCTGTCATAGTGAATGTTAGTATGTTTACACTAAAATGATCTTTATGTTAAAAACCATGCTCTTTTTTTCTTGCTCAATGCTTCATGTATCAAAATGCTTCAAGGATAATTTTAAAATGTGTTAGGGCATGTTTTACATACCCACAAGATACTGAAATTGTGCACACTGCCATGTTCTAGTTTAGGCCCCATTATGTTACTAAAAATCTTAGTTGCAACTCGTAGTTGGAAATTTAAGGAGCAAGCTAGAAATCTGTGACTGCTGGGCAGGACGGTCGACTATTTTTGAAGGAACAACCGATTGCCTGAGCAGTCGACTGTTCCTCCAGCTACAGTCCACTTTTTGCTCCAGGTTGGCTTATTTTTATGCAGTGTGATATGTTCTGCCAAACTGAAATGGTTAGGCCCTGATGCTAGTTACATTATGTTGATCTTCATATATGTCCCATGTTCTGAAATTACATACTCCGTATGTTTATTTCATTAAGCTTCAAGTTAATGAGTAAGCTAATTCATTGTTGAATGTCGATAGGCCATGTTCCATACTAGTGGTTAAAGCTCATGTTTCATGTAATTTCCTGGTTTTGGAATTGGATGAAAGGTTGTATTGTGAAACCCCTGAGCATCAATGTGCAAAAAGTAGAATGCTCTTCTTGTGAAAGTTGTGATGCGATGATCGTTGTTAAAATACGACATTGATGGAATAATGATGAGAAATGAAAAGCGGTAAATGAGATGACAGAAATGGATGAAATGATGGATTTGTTCCATGTTGAGAGTGAGGCTTCTGAGTGTAATAATAACCTGGCCGACTCGGTCTACCCTGAGGTAGGTGAGGAATCCAGACATTGGGTTTGGGGGAACACCGTGTAAAATGTATGATTAAGGACTAGACTAGATATGTATCTCACTCGCACTCTCAGCATAGGGAGTTGGGCAGAGTTGGAGAGGCCCATGGTGTACTCATGATGCACCACAAGGTAATTGAAATAACACATCATTCTCACTCCCAGCAGGGGGAGTTACGAGAGGTCCCGTTAAAATTGATCGGTGCTCGTGTTACATTGGCGAGGTACCATTTTCCACCCGCCCTAGGTGAGGTCCAGTGCCTTATGTTATACATTTTACTCGGGTGTCAAAATTATAAACATAACTGAAATTCTTTAAACTATCATCTGTAATGATGCAACTAATGTCTATGTACAGTTCTTATTATTCCTGGCAGTATTTCCTGATTATGCTCAATACTATGCATTTATTATTAGGGTTTTTCTCATATTAGTCCCTTAAATTATGTGTATTTTGATATTAGTCCCTTAAATCTTTGTAATTTGAATTTAGTCCTTTAAAGGGACTATTTAGGTTAAACTTTAAACATTTAAGGGACTATTTAGGTTAACAAAAAGGACTATTTAGGTTAATATTAAACATTTAAGGGACTAAATTCAAATTACAAAGATTTAAGGGACTAATATCAAAATACACATAATTTAAGGGACTAATATGAGAAAAACCCTTATTATTATTATTCCTGCAGTGTTTTTTTTTCATGTCAGTAATATGCTTATGGATGTGTGCTTTTAAATTATGCAACTAAATTTATTGTCCTCATTATCATGTGTAGCCTGACCCTTAGATATGTAGAAGCATTTTGAGACTGGCATATCTACCTATGTTTGCTAGATCCCTACTGGGCACGCGTTGACGTGTCCCTCCCCCTTTTTCACAGGGTTAGAGTCTGAGATGGCACAACAAGATCCTATCTAGGGGATTTCCCCGAGTTTTGAGCTAGAGGTGGAGCACTCAGAGGGCGTTTTCATGGAGCTGAGTTCACCGGGGTAGTTTAGGAAGTGAGTTGTACCCAGTGTGTGGACACCTTTCTTTTTTGGGGTTTTGGGAATTCTTTTTGTTATCCCCTTTTTGTACGTGTACATTTGATGTATGTCATTGTATCCTTAACTTAATGTATATAAAGACTTTTGTAATCTATGCATTGTATCTGTGGATATCTGTGTTGGAGCATTTAAATTTTCCTTCGTCTGTACTATTCTAGCTGTTGCAGTGGCCAGTGTGAAAATTTGTAATTAATCACAATTTACGCTTAGTAGTATTTAGGTTCAAGGGGTCAAAGCATTGAGTCTCATACTGCAGAGGCCTTGTCTCTCCACGTTCTCTACAAATACTCGGGAATGTACGTATTTTTGTGTATTTCGGAGAAATGGGCGTGACAATCGACATCGAGATTCTATATACGGTGCAACACACCTTACTATATCATCATCACTAAAGAGGCATGGAGAAGATAGACGATGCGAAAAAGGGCACCCTCACACTCTATGGTATAGTACATCACGCAAGGCCATCAACACCAAAGATGTACGAAGAAGGTAGCAGGCATAGAGCATGCAAACATGGATTAATGCAATCTTCACCACGAGGGGGCAAGGGAACCCCCACTCGACCCCCATGGGGCTGGAGAACCTCGGCTGGCACCCATGCGATAGTGGGTAACCCGACTCCCCTATCATAGGTAAGGGGTGGGGTACCCCTAGCTCGTATCCACATGGGGATTGAGGTACCGTGGGTCCCCTCGAGGGAAGACCCAAAGCTTGACTCGCTTGGATTGGTGGGTGTGGGTTACCAAACACATGTGGAGGGTGGGGTGGTGTACCCTAGCTCCCCTCGGGCAGGGGGTAGGGTACAAAGGTTATTTTAATTCATCGGTATTGTGCAATGACTAGCCCCCACTTGGGAGGTAGTGAATGAATGTGAATGTGGTTTGTTCTCTCAGACATGGGGAATGTGGTACCCCCACATCTCCAAAGGAGTACATGAAGGTTAATATTGAGATGTATGAAGAAGCGAAGCAAGATGAGGAGAAAGTATGGAAGACCCTGCAAGCAATATGATCACATATCCCTGATAGCATGGGGCATCTAATAGGAGGTTTTGATATTGTTTTAGGGCTTTCGATGCCACAGCCTTAAGATGTTTATAAGAAGGTCATGAGAAGCGGAGCTCGCTTCATTTTTCAGATCTCCTTATGTAGCGAGGTGATGCAGGAATGCACCCGTGCACTAAAATCAAGTATATGTGCATGGCTTTGCTATGGGGATATGCTCGAGTGATAAGAGCAAGCACACATGCATAGGGGTGATGTGAAGCTGCCTGAGTGCAAGGGGGTGGAGCTCAATGCGTGCACTCCAAGTGGGTCACTCAGTCGAGCACATATATGAACTCAAAGACAGAGACAAATTTAGCATTATGACAAACACATAGTGTGCATTTTGAAGTAAGGCAAGCTTAAAGTCATGACGTTAGACCAGGGTGGGCCATGGGCCCTGCTTACTTAAAAGCAAACAGGGTTGATGCTTCCTAGTTCTTTTTTGAAAGGGTAGTCGGGATAGTAAAAAGCAAGGGTCGCCCAAGTGCATAGTGGTGATTCGAGTAGAGTGTGTGGCTTCTTTGCAATATGATTGTAACGACCCGCTCTCGGGGGCCCGTTACTTATTTGATTTATTTGCAGGTCTGCAGATTACCAGTGAAAACAAAATAGCCACGATGCAGAGATGTACAAAAATACCCAAATAGTGTCCAATTATTACAATCCATACTGTACAAAATGTTCAAAAAAATACATGAAAGAAAGAAAGTACATAAGTGAAAATAAAACTGAAAGCTGCGGTCTCAAGGTCGAACTCAAGCTCTGCAAACTCATGAGCATCTACCTCAACACGTACGTCGTCTGTGGTGCCATGAAGATGAAACCGTAGGTAAGTCACAACAATTCTAGCAATAGAAATAGAGGAGTGCAAAAGTATGGAACATGCTATAGTAAACAATTAAGGATGATTATGCAGGTGCAGAAAGTAAGGTAAGAGCAGACATGCATGTAAGAGCGATAAGTAAAGTACTGGTGGCTACTCAGGTGTGGTAAGTAAAGTGCATGGAATGCATAAAGTAAAGGTGACTATGTAAGTGCAAAAGTATCGTGCAGGAGCAACAACTGTGGCATGGTATATGTAACATGGTAGCAACTATATTTTAACCAGCATGCAATATGATGACAATGGTAGGACAACCAGGTAGACGTAGTAACAATAAAAAGGACAAGCATGCAATAGTAAAGCTAGAAACTGCGTGACTTATATATGAAAGTACAGTGTGCAACCAATGAGCCCATCTCCTGCCACGTGAGCTCTCAGCTGGGCGGATCTCAAATCACTTTAGACGTTACATTTCATTTTAGACGGTCGGTACGGTGCAATGTGTAGATGGCTCGCGTTCGCTCCCACACTTTCTCTAATATAAGTTACCCCAAAAACCCAGTGCGGTGCCAACTACTTTTAAGCATTCACTTTCGATAAGACGTTCCAGCAATATGATGTCAACACAGTATATCATTCAATCATTATGTTGCAATACGGTATGTCAATCCACTGTTCCAAAGGTAAAGGTATTCAAATGCATTAACGACACTCCAAAGAGCTTCACTTGTTGAAAAGTCAAGGCAGAAACCTCAACAGAGAATGTCAGTATTGAGCAATATTTTGAAGTCCAACAACTATGATACCGATCCATGCTTCGAGCATGCGGCATTTCCATTTAGTACACTATCTAAATTTCTAAAGTTAGAATTAATTGTGACTTACACTATCGAGATCATCGTAGTAAGACGAGGTTGGAGCTAGAGCTTCCAAGGGAGTTGGTGCACGCGAATTGGTACCTGCAAACACAAGAAACAATCGGTTAAAGAATACAATATTTAATATCTAATTACCTGATCGTTCTGATTTTTAACCCGATTGAAACGTTGTCGAAAAATGTTTTAAATTTTTATATAGACTAGATATGATGAAAATAATTTTACTGTAGGAAGAAATATTTTTCAAAAGCTCCTGGTAATTTTTATAATTTTTAAAAGCTCAAAAATTAATTTAAAAACTAATTTTAATTAGGTAACGTGTTTATTCAACAATTTATTCTGGATGCAATACTAATCAAAAAGTTGCAAGCGAGCTGTCAAAATGACCGTCTCGAAGAGTGCTATAACATATATTTTTCTCACGTATCAGTTTACGTGAAAATAACAAGTTATGGATTTTTAAGTGAAAACGAAGTATTTAAGTTTTAGGGTTAAAAATTTATTCTGGAAAAACTAAGCTTCTGGTTAAGATGAAACCAGCGTCATTGGATGCAGAACGTCATTTCTGATTTTCTGAAGCTGGCCTTGTATTTTTCTGATCTGTATATAATTTATTATCAATTTAAAACCATAAAACCCCATTTATAAAATATAAATATGCGTATTTACAAATACGTATACGTATATAAAATAATATGGTTTAATAACTCACCTCTCCTTCGTTTACGTGCGTTGCATGAGCAGGGGCTGCGCTCTTCGCCGGTGACGACGTGTGCAGCGGCGGCGGGCATCGGAACGCGGCGATGACGTGGGGACGGGGGTCGCCGGAGGCAGGCGCGGCGACGTTCTTCTTCGGAGCGGGCGGCGGGCGCGCTTGCAGCAGCAGCGGGATGCTTCCGTCGGACGGGAGAACGAGAGAGAGAGAGAGAGAGAGAGAGAGAGAGTCGTTACAATGATTAAATATGTAACAGAGAGAGAGTCGTTACAATGATTAAATATGTTACAATGATTAGATATGTTACAATTTTGAAAATAGGTTAAATATGTAATTAGATGGTTGAAAAATACGAGTCGTTACAATGATTAGCATCCCATTGGACTACACGGGAAGAACCCCATGCACCCGAATTGACCATGCAAGGGAAGGCTAGTGTGCTCGTATGATGGGAAGTGGTTGATCCCAAGATGTTCTTGTGTAAGGAACTTGTTCCACCCGAGGTACTCATGCATGCTGAGAGCCTTGCGTACCCGGTTTTGTTATACATTGGAAGCCTGTTGCAAACAAACAATGTGAACAAGCAAGTCCTGCTATCTCAACTAGTACGAATGACCACCGAGGTATCCAAGTTCACAACTGCTTAAGGGAGTGCTTGCTAGTTAGAACCAATTGCTACATTGGCGAGTTGATGGGGTCAATTGGAATTTGATGTTCATTGTATTTTCCTCACTTCAGCGCTTTTATACTGGCGAACAGTTATCCCCTTGAAGTCCATCACTCGAACCAATGATAATTTTTCAGCCATCAGAGCCTATCCACGATAATTTCTAGTTTAGTAGGCAGTCAACATTCGAGGCATATCCCTTGAACAATGCTAACATTTAGGTTGGCAAGCTATCGATATTCGAAGCCTATGTTCAAATTGGTGGGTAGCCGACGTTCATCGCCTGTCACATATTTGCTTGCAGCACCATACCATACTGTCACATATTGCATTTGACTAGAGGCAAACTACCTGGAGGGTTTCCTAATTCCTAGAGGTAAGTTGCTACCTGTAGATGATCATGATACATGTATGTGAGTACAAAGCATGTATGTAAGCTAGCATCCATAGGTGAACATGGTGATCGTAGAGTAATTGATGCATGTAGACGGTCAGCATGCCTATATAAGATTTGGTGCTTATAGGCAATCATGGGGAGCAAACACAAGAAAGCAATCAGCATGCATGTAGGTGAGTTTGTACTCGTAGATAATCATGGCACTCATAGGTGAGTTGGTATCTGTAAGCGGATCGATACCTCTAGGTGATTTGATGCAACATCAAAACTTGTATTTCCCCTTATCATATGCATGTGTATATCTCTATTTCACATGCTCTCTAACTTTATTGTTAAACTCCAAGGCTCTTTCTACTAGGGGTTTGCATTTCAAGTTTGGTGTGAAAGCATTATAGCTGGGGACATCTCTTTCGTGCACCTAGTCTTTCCAATACACCTAGTCAATACTTGGTTGACAAATACTGCCACAGTATAGGATTGTGTAAATGGGAGGAGTCTTCCCCTACAAATACATCTTTCTTGAAACGAGAATGTGTGATTAAGGTGTGTTGAGTATTGACTTCTTCCTACTTGGTTTTGGTGATGAGCAAGCATAAATACTTGTGACTAATCCCCTCCATGTAGTTAATTCATTGCCTAATCAAATCATGAAGATCAAATTGCAATGAATGATAATCAAGATCAATCAAAGCTCAAAGAGAAAATTGTGTGATCAAGTCAAAGAAAAGAAGACTCAAAGACTTCAAGTTCAATCAAGAGAAAGAGAAGAAGCCAAACTCATTGTAAATATTTCTTCTATTTTCTTTCTCTTAGAATGTAGCCTTGAAGTAGAGTAAACTTGGAGCACACACACTTCACTTAATCTATCCTAGGAATCCATTAGAATTCATTTCCTAGGACTCTAATTCACAAAACCCTAATATGTGCATTTTGGTTGATCAACAGGCGACTGCTGAACATTTTTCAGGCGCTTGTCTACATACAGGCGAATGTGTTTTGTTTAACAGCCGTCTGTAATTCACACGTTTTTGATATGATATTTTGGGCTTTCATTCTTAAGTTTCAACATGCGACTTCTGTACAAAGTACAGGCGCTGGCTCCTTGCAGGCGCATGTGTCTTGTTAGTCAGTTGCATGTATCATCTTGCCCAAATATCCCAATTCTGTCAACTTACGCACTTGTGCATCCAGGCAATGTACATTTTACAGGCGCATGCCCATGGCACATGTGCCTGTATATTCCACACCAGTCGCATTTCCATCCATTGCCCAGATTCTTCATTTTGACAAGTTACGCACTTGTGCACACAGGCGCTGAATGTTGGTTCCGCAATCGCCTGCCCATGGCACAGTCGTCTGGGGATATCACATCAGTCGCCTGCCTTACTTACCCAGAATTCTTGATTTTTGTCAACTTACGCACTTGGATTTTCACACGTCTGCTGTTGGTTTGACAGGTGCCTGCTTGTTTACAGGCGCCTGGAAAACCTTCATCAATCGCATGTCCTACGTGGTAAGTTACCGTTTGAATTCTCACCTACCTTCTGACATAGTGCATCATGCGCCTGGTGATTCTTCATCAGTCGCCTGTTTCCTGACGGATTTTTCAATCAGTTGGCCAATCAAAACGATTTTTCAAAAGGTCTTTTGGGTAATTTGTTAAGGTCTTTGAGAGAACCTATAAAGAGGGGTTTTAATGTTCTATTGAGAGTCACTTAGACATTCATTGATTCATCTCTCAAGCTCAAGCACTCAAGTATTCAAGCTCACCAACCTAGAATCCAAGTTCATATCTTCTAGGCATTTTGTAGTGGCAGGTTGTAGTGGCAGGCTGATGTGCTCCTCTCTTCATTGAAGAGACCACAAGAAGAACAAGAAGAAAGGACTTGTACGGACTTTCGATGACTCGAGCGAAGATTCATCAAGTGAATCCGAGGATGAGAAGAATGAAAGTGCTCACTTGTGCTTCATGGCACAAGAGGATACATCCTCAGATAAGAGCTCAAGTGAAAATGAAGAACCCGGGTAACCATGGATGAACTTCGTATTGCTAATGAGCAATTATTTTCTAAGTATTAAAACTTATGCGTAAATATACTAAATCTAGGAATGTAATTGCTAGTAAGTCATCCATGCCATCCATCACCAACAATGACACCATTGATGAATCACTCACCCTTGAGAAAGCTACTTTGCTCAAAATGGGTCTTTGAGAAATGAGGTTGAATCCCACAAATCTCAATTGGATCATGTATCCACGGTGGATATCAATGATCTTGAGATTGAAAATCTTCAATCTCAAAACACAAGTTTGGGTACTGAGAATGAGTCTCTCAAAACCCAAGTGCACGAGCTCACCACACTTGTGTCCACCTTGGACACTAACATTTATTCTCTTGAGAAGAAATATGAGCGCGTTTCCTTCCATGTTGAAAGATTCAACAAAGGGAAAGGAAAATTGGATGATTTGCTTTCAAATCAACTATCGGCCAACCATCGTATTGGATTTGGTTATTCCAAGGAAAATTCATCTAATGCACGCACCCCCTATAGTGGTATCATTATAGAATTTGTGAGGCCAACCTCTGGTGCATCTACAAGTGGTGATCACAACACCTTGGGTAGCAAAACTACCAAGAAAGTCAACACTTCTCACACACCCTCCTTTGCAAAGAAACCCACCAAGGGTGAAACTCAAAGGAATTGACATGCTTTCATGTACACACACACCCACCCACATAGGAACACTCCTACTACACGTGTGGACACTTATGATGAGTTTTATGTACCACACCCACAGACACATGCAAACCAACACATAAGATATGCCAATGCACGTGCTCATACACCTCATCCACATATGTATGCTCATTCAAATGCACCTCATCATATGTATGCTCCCTATATTTCACATGACCATCATATGTCTTATGCTTATCCTCCACCTTTCTCATATGCTAGATCACATCCTTATATGCCACATACACCACGTAGAAATCAACCTCATGTGCATGCAACCAAGAAAAGGACTCCTAAAACTTACACTATTGGTGGTCCTAAGGACACCAGCATACATGATAGGAATACATATTTGAAATCCTATTTTAGAGATGTGGTTAATTGTGATGATTATGTTGGGAAGCCAAAGTCCACTTGGACTTGGTTTCCAAAGGGATAATCCCCTTGGACCCAACAAGCTTGGGTACCATGAGCTTATGATATAATATGTAGGTACCCAATAAAAGGAAAAAGAGCAACAAACGCAAAATATGCTCTAAGAAGAAAGGATGGATACTCGATAATGGTTGCTCCAAGCATATGACGGGAGATTACTCCTTACTTTCCGAAGTGATCCTCATCAAGAACGGTGCAACGGTGACTTTTGGAGGCGATGAAAAGGAAACCATCATTGGAGTTGGTAAAGTCGTGATCCAGGAGTGCCCAAAGCGTATCCAAATATTCATGACCACCCATATGATCAAATTATTGGAGTGGGTGTCCGGACAAGGTCAATATTTGATGAATTCACTCATTGCACCTGTGTCTCCACAATTGAGCCAAAGAACGTGCAAGAAGCATGTGGAGATAGCTCTTGGATCATGGCAATGGAAGAGGAACTCATCCAATTGAAAGAAATAAAGTTTGAGAGCTAGTTCCTCTACCAAGTGGACATTAAGTCATTGGGACTAAGTGGATCTTCAAGAACAAGACGGACGAGAACGAAGTATTCATAAGGAACAAAGCAAGGTTAGTAGCTCAAAGCAACCGGTAAGAAGAAGGTATTGATTTCGAAGAATCATTTGCTCCGATAGCTAGGTTAGAAGCTATTAGATTATTATTGTCTTTTGCATCTCATAAAAATTTCAAGCTATTTCAAATGGATGTTAAAAGTGTATTTTTAAATGACATTGTTAATGAAGAAGTTATTGTTTCTCAACATCCCGGATTTATTCATGAAAAATTTCCAAACCATGTTTTTAAACTTAAGAAAGCTTTATATGGGTTGAGACAAGCTCCTAGAGCTTAGTAAGATCGCCTTAAAACTTTCTTTTGGATTTGGGATTTAAAATGGATGAAGTTGATTCTACTCTTTTTACTAAGTATTATAAAAATGACATCCTTCTTATTCAAGTTTATGTAGATGACATAATTTTTGGATCTACTAACAGTGATCTTTGCCAAGAATTTTCAAAGTCTATGAAAGATGAATTTGAGTTAAGCCACATGGGTGACCTCAACTATTTTCTAGGTCTTCAAATTCGGCAATTGAAGGATGTCATCTTCATCCATCAAACAAAGTACACAGATCAAGCGATTTGGGATTGAATCGTCTTCAAGCAAAAAAAACTCTCATGAGTACAACTACACATCTTCACAAGGATGAAAACGGAAAAGATGTAGACATTCGTCTATATCGAGGTATGATTGGTAGTCTACTTTATTTAACCGCAAGTATGCCCGATTTCATGTTTTCAGTATGTCTTTGTGCTAGATATCAATCACAACCTAAGGAATCACATTTGATTGCGGTTAAACGAATATCTCGTTATCTCAATCAAACTTTAGATTATGGATTACCTTATACTAAATCTAGCACATATGAGTTAATCTCATATAGTGATGTCGATTTTACTGGATGCAAATCCGAAATGAAGAGTACTAGTGGCACTTGCCATTTTCTAGGAAATTCTCTTGTCTCTTGGGTTTTCAAGAAGAAAAATTTCGTATAATTGTCCACGACCGAAGCGGAATATATTGACGCGGATCTTGCATGTGTACAAGTTCTTTGGATGAGACACACGCTTAAAGACTATGGTATTAATTGTGATACTTGCCCTATCATGGTTGATAACCAAAATGCAATTTGCCTCTCCAAAAATTCGGTACATCGCTCCCGTACCAAACACATAGATGTGATACACCATTTCATAAATGATCATGAAACTAAGAAGGACATCATTCTAGAGTACATTGAAACCCAAAAACAAATTGTCGATATCTTCACAAAACCTCTTAAAGAAGATTCATTTGTGAGGTTGCACGTGGAATTAGGGATTATGGGTGAATCTGAAATCTAGGACTTCATTTTCATATGATATACCATGTTTTGACTTTATATGATCATTTTCATCTCATATATCTAATGTGTTTATTTCTCATATGATTTCTAAGTGATTTATTGGAGAATTTGATGAATTCTTGATTATATAGATATATTTTATATGTGTATTAGTTTATATGATTATGAATGTATATTGATGTGATTAGAGTGTCTAGAGTATACGTCTATTTTCTATATTTTTGGCTCATTCCTAGTTTTGAGAACTAGGATAGGCGCATGTGGATCCTTTAACAGAAGCCTGCCCATGACCTATTATTTTATCTCTAAATCACATCTTTCAGTTAGGCGACTGATGTTCATCATACAGGCGCCTGGTTGTCACCCAGGCGACTGTGTTTTTGTCATCAGGCGCATGCCTAAATCTTACTCATTTTCCCGATAGATAACCCAGTTTTTGTTGTCGGCAGACATTGCCCTGTAGGCCATTTCACAGGTGCCAGTCCATCGAAGGCGGATGTGTTTTATTCTACAGGCATGTGTGCTTATGCTAAGCCTTTTTTTAATTCAAGGCTTGACAAGAGGCTGCACTTTGTGCATCAGTCGCCTGTCTGAGCTGTTTGGCGGTTTGTAAACCCCAATCTCAGCCATTTATCTTCATCCAACGGCTGTAATCGTTCCATCTCTTGACTTATAGCATCGATTCAAACTCTCTTCTCTCTCCTCAGACTCTTTCTTCCCGCGTCAGTTGAGAGATTTCGAGAGTCCCTCCAATCATCTTCTCCGGTGATCAGTTGCTCCGACCGTCGTCTCCCCCCTTCTTCTTCTTCTTCGTGTCTTTCATCTCCTCCTCCGTCTAGGTATAAAACTTGAACTCATTTCTGTTTCTAATCAAACCCTAGACCTCGATTTCCTTCAATTTCAATTTCTTTGAAGAATCAATGGGTCCTAAGACTAAGTCTGGTCCTCCCAAGCCTCTATCCCTAAAGAAACCTAGAGAGAAGAAGGTTAGGGTCCCCAAGCTTGCTCCGACCAAAGCTCGCACCAAACGATCTAAGTCTCCTGACCTTTCGTTATCTGATTCAGATGAGTCTTAGGGCAGAGAAGAGATTCCTCTTGCCCATAAGCTCAAATAGACGCATACCTCGTCTGCTCAGCCCCTATCTCTGGTCGAAATTCCCCATGTTCAGGCTGAACACCAAGGCGAACCCTCAAATCCTGAACCTCAAGCCCAAGATCAGCCTGAAACCATTCCTTCCTTTGTTTCAGCCTTTGTCCCTACTTGTCTGATGACAAGTGCCTAGGGAAGTTCAATGCTCTTCAAAATGTCAAATTATTGAAGGAAACGTTCATTCTATTTTCAGCTTTTTAGGCTGAAAATTTATCTCAGCTCCTGACAACGACCAAAATTGTTTATCTCTATCGTCATCCATCCTCTGATTCTCCCAAACCATACCCCAGGCTAGTAAAACTCTTTTATGCTAACCGCATTCGTTGTAAGTATAATGATACTAGGGTTATTGATACTTTGGTTCAAGGTACCTCCATCTAGCTTGACCCCAAGCTTTTAGGTACCATCCTTGGCATTCCCTCTTCAGGAGCCCTTCTAACTGACATTGGTATGTCCAAAATTTTTGACCTTGATCAAACCGTGCTTCAGGACATGTTTAGAGTCATTCCTCCTATTCTAACCTCAGGGGTGAAGACTAGCATGTTCTTCAAACATGGATGAGCAGTCCACCATGTTGTCAAATCAAATATCCTCCCAAAATCTAGCTTCTCAGATCAGCCATCCCATGACATCCTGAAATACATGTATGACATCCACTCTGGCATGGATGTAAACTGGTCTGGTGTCATCCTAGATAGGATGGACCATGTTGAGATCACCTCTACTATTTCTCACCTCCCTTACAGCTGCATACTGACCCATGTCTTTCGTCATTTCAAAATTGATCTTGCTTCCTATGAGTTAGTTCCTCTGGGTCATCTCTTGGAAGAGTCTGCAAAGCTGAAGTCTTCTTCAGCTCTGTAGATTACAGCCAAGAAGAGTCAAGCTACTTCTGAGCCCTCCTCCTCTTCAGTGCCTCCAGCTAATACCACCATTCCTTCATCCTCTTCAGCTCCATCACCTATGGAACCCTTCTTTATCCAGTTGGATAAGAAGGTAACTCTTTTGGATCAGAAGGTGGCATTGATGTTAGAGATGCTCCGCACTTCCATGGAGCACCAGAGATTACCAGTGCCTTCCTCCATCCAGTACTTGTTGCATCCATCTGAGCCTATCCCATCTGCTGTTGCTACTCCTGGTGATGATGCTCAGGCTTCTCCAGCTGATTTCACCCAGACTCCTCCTACTGATACTCGGATTCCTACTGCTGCTGAGCCTGCTGAGGCCACTCATGTTATCACCCCTTCTGATGCTGCTGCTGCGACTACATCTGAGATGGAGACTCATGATTTCACCGTGGAGATGAGAGCTCCTCAGACCTCAGCTCATAAGCCTTCCACCATTGTCCAGCTTGATGATTGATGCATCTTGGAGACATCTCACCCTAGGTATTTTTTTAAGGGTTTGAGTGTCTAGGTGTAGATGTTTGTGATGATATAGTATGAATGCATGGATGTTTGGTTGATGTTATACTTTTGTTGTGAGCTTGTACACCATGATGTATTTGGAGTTGATATCATTTTGTACTCCTTGTTCATGATTATATATATATACATATGGTGAACCTTTTGGCTCTATTATACTCGTGTGTGGATGTTGTCAATTCTTTTTGCGTTTGAGTATGTGTATTGAATGTTGAGATGTATGACATTACAATTTCGTTATTTCATGGCATGGATGTTGCTATTGGACTTCTCTTCTTGTAGTAAACTAGGTTTTTGATGATTTTGATAAGTATTTTTGTGATACACCTTCATGTATTCTAGTTTTCTTTTGGTATCACATTAAATATCTATCCTATTCTTTAAACTCCTATGATTGCTTTCCTTTTATTTAGCATTTGTTGTTGTTGTTTCTCAACTCCCACTTTTTGGATAATGTCATAGGTGGAGAGAAATAAACAAACTCATAATTTTGTGCTAATTAGAAGCTAAACATGAATCTAATATTGATATAGCCTTAAATTCAGGAGGAGTAAGATATGGTGAATTTGGATTCAATAATCCTAAAGTCAAATACTTTGAATTCATTCCATGTCACTCATATCATACTCTTTGTTTAATTGATCATTTGATGCACATATCTATATTGGCTAACTTGATTGGCATCTATGTAGGGGGGGAGTAAGTATTCTTTAAAGAACAATTATTTATTTGTGCTTATGTTTGTTTGTCATCACCAAAAAGGGAGAGAATGTTGAGTATTGACTTCTCCCTACTTGGTTTTGATGATGAGCAAACATAAATACGTGTGACTAATTCCCTACATGCAGTTAATTCATTGCCTAATCAAATCATAAATAACAAATTGCAATGAATGATAATCAAGATCAATCAAAGCTCAAAGAGATGATTGTGTGATCAAGACAAAGAAAAGAAGACTCAAAGACTTCAAGTTCAATCAAGAGAAAGAGAAGAAGCCAAACTCATTGTAAATCTTTTTCTTCTTCTATTTTCTTTCTCTTAGAATGTAGCCTTGAAGTAGAGTAAACTTGGAGCACATACACTTCACTCAATCTATCCTAGGAATCCATTAGAATTCATTTTCTAGGACTGTAATTCACAAAACCCTAACATGTGCATTTTGGTTGATCAACGGGCGACTGCTGAACATTTTTCAGGCGTATGTCTCCATACAGGCGCATGTGTTTTGTTTAACAGTCGTCTGTAATGCACACAATTTTGATATGATATTTTAGGCTTTCATTCTTAAGTTTCAACAGGCGACTTATGTACAAAGTATAGGCGCCTGGCTCCTTGCAGGTGTCTGTGACTTATTATTCAGTCACATGTATCATCTTGCCCAAGTATCCTAATTCTATCAACTTACGCACTTGTGCATCCAAGCGCTGTACGTTGGTTTTACAGGCGCATGTATATTCCACTACAGTCGCATGTCCATCCATTGCCCATATTCTTCATTTTGGCAACTTACGCACTTGTGCACACAGACGCTGAACGTTGGTTTCCCATTCACCTGCCCATGGCACAGGTACCTGTGGATACCACATCAATTGCATGACTTCCTTACCCAGAATTCTTGATTTTTGTCAACTTACGCACTTGGGTTTTAAGACGCCTGCTGTTGGTTTGACAGGCGCCTGCTTGTTTACAGGAGCATGGAAAACCTTCATCAGTCGCCTGTCCTATGTGGTAAGTTACCGTTTGAATTCTTACCTACCATCTGACACAGTGCAACAGGCGCCTGGTGATTCTTCATCAGTCGCCTGTCCTGACGGATTTTTCAATCCGTTGGCCAATCAAAACGATTTTTCAAAGGGGCTTTTGGGTAATCTGTTGGGGGATTTGAGAAAACCTATAAAGAGGGGGTTTACTGTTCCATTAAGAGTCACTTAGACATTCATTGATTCATCTATCAAGCTCAAGCACTCATGCATTCAAGTTTTCAATCTCTCATTCTCTATTGTTCACCAAACTAGAACCCAAGTTCATATCTTCTAAGCATTTGGTAGTGGCAAGCTGAGGTGCTCCTCTCTTCATGGAAGAGACCACAACATACTTCACCCTTGCCTCTTCAAGTTCTCAACTTTAAGGCATAGGTATTTATAAGTGTAATTTTGAATTTCATAGATCTCTCATTTTATTGTTTTTGCTCTCGGTTTGTGAGAGTGGTTTGCTTGTTCCCAGGTTGTGGGAATCAAGGACATCAATATTATGTATTGATTACACTTGTAGGGTTTCTACACGTGGGTTGAAAGGAAAACTCAAGTTAGGGTTATAGCTTGAGTATCTGGGTGGTATCCCAGGTGGTAGGGACGTAGGATTACCGGGAACAAGTAGGGTTTGATTTGGGTAATCCGAACCCTTGAACATCTTGTGTTTGCATTGTTTAATTTGTTGTTTCATAATATTTCCGCATTATTGTTGGTTAGTATTTTAATTAGGCGTAATTTCCTCTTTAATTTTACAAACACTATTCAACCCCCTTTTTAGTGTTTCCCTCATAGCACATGATCCTTACAAGGTATATTATCATATTCATGTAACAACTCCTTGCTTTTCTTAATCAAAATCAAACTGCCTACTTCTGGACCATGTTGTTGAAGGTAGGTACAAGAGGTGAAAGGACCAGCTTTGACTCCTCAATGCTTAAGGTAGATACTGAGAGATAAAATATATAATTTTAAAAGTAAAGAGATGGAATGCGAATAATAGATTAAACTCACATCCTCCCAAATGGGAGTGCAACATATAGGCTTGTGAAGTGATATTTTAGTAACTTCATTTGTAGGATGGGCCTCCTCTTAAGTGTGCCATACCTTTTATGGCAACTTATAAGTTGGGTCGGGCCTTCTTATATTAGTTTGTGAACCTTCTCATATTAAGTTAATGGACCTTCTCATTTATGATGGTATAACAATAGCCACCATACAGTAGAACCTCTTGTAGCCTACACATAGAAACATGTAAGAACATTAATTGAGACAAATAAGGTTTCCAAGTTGGTCCTGAGACAAGTAGAGCAAGTAATCTATATTTGGTTATAATGAGTAAAGGGTTGGGGTTATAATGAGTAAAGACTTGAGACAAGTAGAGGAAGTAGGGTTTATAATTCCCCCCCCCCCCCCCCATCATTTCACTTTTTACTTCTAGCTTTTGCATTCTTAGGGTTATGAGAGCATTTAGTTCTCTCAGAGTCTTCATGTTCTCTTATAAATGCATTTCCTCTCTAACTTACATTCATTTCAGTATGGCACGTTGCTTCATCTATTCCCCTTTGAGTAAGTTACAAGTTTGTTTATCCTAGGTATCTGGTTAACTTAGCACTGGGTTCTTCATCTTCTACCTCTTCTCAGTTCATTTCCTCTCATCACTTGGAGGGGGCTCAAGTTATCTCTTCCTCAGAGTCATCCATGGTGTGATTAATTTTCTAACATTTGAACTGTATTATACTCCATGTCTAATCCTTAGGTTTTGTCATTATATAATAATATGTAATGTTAACCAGTCACACAAATGCATATGCAAAATACTAAACACAAACTAAATTCATGTACTAATTATTCAAATAAATCATAGTGTCCAAATTTATATGGTAAAATACAATCCTAAATATGCTAATGTAACACACAGATCGAGGGAAAATGATAGAATTGCCAATGATATCAACTAAGTTGAACAAAATTAAAGAGAGAATTCTTCAAAATTTAACAATTATAGATTTGATTGGTGAGAAGATCAGCTTTGCAGTACCATGTAATGTCTTTAGAACTTGTATGACTTTAATCCCAATAATCAAGTCCAAAATTTTCATACAAAGAGCTTGAAAAACAGCCAAAAAATCACCAACATATGCTAGAAATATGCTGAATAATACTGAAAATATTAAAAATCCATAACATTCAAGGAAATTGCAAAGCCGTATAATAGCAATGGCTCGGCTTAATTCAATCAATAGCTGAGTTATGTTGTTAACTAGTCAACAGCTTGATCAGCTTTGGCCAGCTCGGTTCCGCTCAAATCGACTCCGTCAGATCAATCGGCTTAAGTTAGCTCGGCTCCAACTCGAATAGCTTGGCTAAACCATGAACAATGTCAGTGGCTTACTGTCGGCACAGCTTGACGACGAAAACAACACGTCAGAGCGGTTATTGTAGTAGATCGGTACCGATATATTTTCTAGCTGATGTTATCGTTGTTTGTCATCGATTCGTAATGCTTCCTATTCTCATTGATGTGGCGCATCTTCTGAAGGGCTCGAAGGAGGTTGCTAACATCGAAGACGACATCGGTGTTGATGAAACTCAATGAAGACTGTGATGTGGGTGGTGGAAGATTGTGATAAAGGTATTGGAACAATAAGATGTTGGTGATGGGTCTCGTAGATATTATTAGTAAAGGCAGCTTGGTCCGAGGGGGCGGCAAGGGTGAAGACGAACGAGGGCATCAATGGAATTAGGATTTGGGGCGACATGGATTAGTGAATCAATTTTTTGTTTCTTCTTCTTTTTTGGATTCTCTTTCTCTCTCATGATGATGAAAACGAAGAAGAAAAGGTTAAGATTTTTTTTGATTTTTTAATCTAACACCTAATTAGAAGAAAAGAAAGTTAAAAATGAATTTTTTATGATGAAGAAAAAAGAAGGAAAACCAAGTTTTGGTTCTGATACCAAGTTTGACGCAGGATGAAAGGGCGAAGTGATGTATTTGGGATTTGGAAAGAAGAAACTAGGGATTTAATAAATTTTTGGACTTCGCACCTTGGGTTCTAATGATCACCGACTTATACAACATGCACAAAGGAGATTTTTCAGACCTCTCGCCCAAGCAACAGAGCACACTCTCGCACGTCAATGCAAAAGATTTGATTTTTGAAAAAAAAACTCAAATTTTTAATTTCTATTCTATTCAATGAGAAAATAAATAAGCCTTTATAACTGCTTACAATATGGTTTTCAAAAAATTACATCCACTGTGAAACTAAAACTCTAAAATAACTGAAAAAAAACTCAAAATGACTCAAACTTTATTCCAAATAAAATAATCAATAGACTCGACATAACTAGAAGATTTAAGGGACTCAAACTATATATTTATTTCAAATATAACATCAAAAATAAAATCAAAAAAGATTCTACCTGACATTCAAACTGGTTGAATTCTTATCAAAGTGCATTTATTAAATTCACTTATCTATATTACATTTGAGGACTTTTTGAATTGCATTGCTGGCTAGGACAAGCTGATGTATAAAGAGATTGATAGAAGAATGGCTAGAATTTAATCTTGGTAAAAGAAGGGTTGAGATGAGGGTTTGGAAAAAGCAAAAAAACTCATTGAAAAAATATGCATGGACTTACTTATGGGAAAGAATTAATTATGTGGAATTACTTATGGCAAAGAATTAATTATGTGGAATGAGTTAATTACATGGAATAAATTAATTATGCGCCCACGCGCGCCGAAGGCGCCCACTAAATTTTTGTTCTTTTAAATTGTGAAGTGGAATATTATATGTCCCAAAATTTTGGAGGGTGAAATAATTTTTTGGTAAACAAAGATTTTAAATGAGTTATGACTAGTATAAGTACATGAAGTGAGGTTGCTTTTAAGCGACAAAAGGCTAAATGGTTGTTCTTTTGCTAGAAAGTGGCTGAGAAAGTGGTGATGTACCACTGTTCATCCACTGTTTGGGTGGAATCTCGACCCACTTTCATTTGGGATGTTCTTTTGCTCGAAAGTTGAAATGGGATTTGGGTCCTACATGGCGGCCAGTTAGAGAATCCGACCCCCTTTCGTAATCTCCGCAAATCGCACGGAATGCAGCGGAATCCTCTCTTCGTGTGGGTCCCACCCTCTCACCCCTCCAATCGGACGGCTTCGTTCATTTTTATTTATTTATTTATTCCTTCGTTACAGAGAACGTGTCAAATGAGTGGGCCTCCCTCTAAATGCATATTGATTAGAATGTATCGTACTTAATTAATTAGAATAGATTATTAATTAAATAATTAAATAATTATTAGTTTAGTTTTAAAAATAATAAATATTATGAATGGAAGAGACCGTTGGTCTCCCCCCATTTACTTCCACCATTACACCAACTACTAAGTGGGTGTCTCTTGGGATCCTTCTATTATCAATATATATTTGGCTATGGTCTCAACCATTAGCCTAGACTTCTTCTCTATATTCTAACATATTATCAGCACGCTATGAAGCTGAGCCGAATCCCTGCCGACGGACGAATTGATGCCGATGGTCGAATCTGTGCCAACGGACGATTTGCGAGGACGCGGATATGTCTTCCTTCTCCGAACTTCCTAGATCCGGTGGGTAGGATCTAGAGGTAAATTTTTCCCCAGATCATCATTTTATATGCGAAAAATAAATCTGTGATTATGTTTTTCAATGATATCTATAGCAAAATTTTAATCAAGATATACAAGAAAAACAAATTTCAAACAAACAAATTTATTGATTAAAAATAATTTCAAACACAAAAATTTCCCCATTTTCGATTCTTCCTCCTATTGCAAAATTGGGCATTCAAAATTCAAGCAAAATTTGGCAGCAAAATCGCCATTCTCGTTCGAATCGCCTTCGAACTGTCGGCCTCCAATCGCATGAGCACGGCGCTCCCCCCTGTCGGGGGCCTCCTTGCACGCCGCCCCCCTGTCGGGGGCCGCCCGATTCGCCGTGCGCCTGCCGCGATTTGCCCCTCCCCCACCCCCACCCCCCCCCCCGTCGAGGGGGCGCCGCCCTGATTCAACGGTGCATTCTGTCCCCCCTGTCAAAGGGGCACCGCCCCGATTCGTCGGCCTCCAATCCGCCGCCTGTCGGATCTCATCCACCCCGGTCGGGGGGACCCGCCTGGAGCCGGATCGACACCCCCCATCGGCCGTCGGGGGGTGGGGGGCCCGCCTGCGGTCGGATCGCCTGTGTAACTATCATCGACGACGATCGCCTGTGGGATGCGGACGAAACGATCGCCGCCCCTCCTCGAAGGGGGGGGGGCCTGCCTATTTCGGAGCGCCGCCTTGGCCTGCTTCGGATCGCCGCCCGGGGCCTGCTGCTGTGCCCGCCCCCTTGTCGGGGGTGCCTCCTTCTGCCCCTGTAGGGGGGTGCCTCCTTCCACGCTCGGACACCCCCCGGGCCGTTCTGTTGCTTGGCCGCGATTACAAAGGGGGGGCACTGTCCCCCCCCACTACCAAAATCGAAATGGACAGGAAAGGGCACCGTTCCCCCCTCCTCTCGCGTTCATAGTGGAAGGGGAAAAGGGGGTCTTTTCGACTCCAGTTACAGTTGATTTTTCCCCAACCCCACTTTTCCCCCTTCAAGCCCTAATTAGGGTAAGGGGGAGAAGAGGCATGAGCCTCCCCTGATGGGCCTGAAGCCCAGTAATTAACAAATTCGATAAATAAAAACTGGGTATTTTTGGCCAACGGGCCTGCAGCCCGCAGGCCTCTAGCCTGTAGACCATTTAATTTTAAATTCATAAAATACCCTATTAAACACTGAAAATTCCAGATAAATCTGGAAACAGCGGAAAAAAATCCGAATAAATTCTGGAAAAATCCAGAAAAATCAGGGAAAATCAGGATGAGGTTATTGAGTTTGATTAACTCCTCTCGGGGTATTTGGGGCAAATTATAAATTTGTTAATGAATCCTAAGTCTAATTCATTATTAATCGCTTTATTTTAAATTGGATTAAAATTAATATTAATTTACGCTTTAATAAATTACAAGGATCCTGAGACTGCTAATGACGTTTCCCTATGGTCTGAGTAACTATTATACGTAAATTTAATATATTTATCCAATAAAATTGCCTGCGATGTTGAAAGAAAATGTATTGTGTATGCCTATGATGTTGCTTAATTATATAATTAAAACTGCCTGAATTGTTAGTAAAACTGTGTTGTGGTTTTTGGATCGGCCGTTATTAGTCACCACCATTTATTTTTCCTCGCATTTTTCCTTTTTGAGTGAAAATGTAGTGAGGAACTAAATGTAAAAGCCAATGTCCAGAGATACTTCGCCTGAAGACGGAGGAAAATTGCTAATGCTGGGACCCCCAAGGGTTTCCAATTTGTACTTTTAATTTTCTCGTATTTTGAAATGTATAATGGAACTTTGGACTTTTATTATTTTTGGTGGTGACCGGCCGATCCCCACAACTAGTTTAGTTTTACTTTTATGCATGTTTTAATTTTAGATATAAAATTTAATTCATGCTTATTCCATGCTTAGATAAATGGAAAAAATTGCGAGCGTCGATTTTGATGTTCTCGATGCGGCTGAAAAAAATTACTTGAGCTGGCAGTTGGACCTGAAGTTCCATCTGCGCTCACAGGGCATGAGTCACACAATTCAGGCTCCAGCTACGGCTGTGCCAGCTGATGAAGGGACTTCTACTGTTAAAGTCTCCGATGTAGAGAAGGCGAAAGCCACTATCTATATCAGGAGACGTATTAATCGGACCCTGAAGGTCGAATATCTAACAGTGGAAGACCCTCAAGAACTGTGGACAACACTTGAGGACAGATACAAACATCAGAAAGATGTGATCCTCCCTCGTGCACGTTATGAGTGGGAAAATCTCCGACTTCAGGACTTTAAGTCCGTAGCAGAGTATAACTCAGGTCTTCATAACATCATAGCATGCCTGAAGTTGTGTGGTGAACAAGTCTCGGAAACCCGCTTGCTTGAGAAAACATATACATCCTTCCATGAGAAACATATAACCTACGCCCTGCTGGCTCTGCTCCTCTCTCTGCAGCTCACACAGTTTCTTCCCATCAGATGAAGAACAATCACAAAGGAAAATTCAACAATGGAAAAAATGCGAAGAAGCAGATCAGAGCTCCTCCCCAGAACAACAATAATGAGGGGAACAGAAAGAATACGTGGAAGAGGAATACCTCTGACCAGACGTCTACTCCCAAGAAAACCTAGGATGACAAATGCCACAGATGTGGTATGACTGGACATTGGTCCAGGGTCTGTCGTACTCCACGCCACCTCCAAGATTTGTATATGGCAAGCTTGAAGCTTTCCTCTGAAACAAATCTGGTGGATATACAGCCTCCAACTCGGTTCAACATCGAGGATTTCGAGAATAACAACCTCCTTGACTAAAGCTAATTTGGTCATCTTTTAAGCCTTTATCATTAATGTTTTGATTATGTCCTTCTTTATCTTAATTATGAATCGAATGTAGTTTTACTTTTTCAATAAAACTTTTTACATTCTTTTCTAGATATAGAGATAAAGTGTGAATGCCTACTGGATAGTACCTCCACGCACAAGATCCTTCTTGATATATGCTATTTTAATAGCATCTTAATTATAATGGTCCCGTCACTACAATTTCGGGACTAAATAATATAATAGAAGGATCAGGTGAAGCAATTTTATTGCTACCAAACCTAATAAAAGATGTTATAATTTCTCCATAATCAAACAGAAATCTATTAAGTTTCAAGGACATCCGTTTAAACGGATATTACTTGGAAACTGATGATTTCAATAGTGTTGAGTAATTGTATGTTATTCGTCATAAGGATGGTATTAAAACCATCCTAGAACGTTTTAAAGGACTCCCGTCGAGCCTTTATCAAACATACTTCCAACCTATAGAAGCTAATCTGATAGAGCACCAGCAGTGTTCTACATCACCAGAATTCAGTCCCTTGCAATTATAGACTAGGTCACCCAGGATTGGTAATGATGCACCACATCATAACCCAATCCCGTGGACATAATTTGAGGAACATGAAGATTCTTCAAAAGGATGATTTTCCTTGTCCCCCCTGTTATAAGGGTAAAACTAATCAGGAGACCGTCCCTCCTGAAAGTGGGGTTTGAATCTCCTAGCTTCCTGGAGAAAATACATGGAGACATTTGTGGGTCAATTCACCCATCAGGTTCTCCATTTCGGTACTTTACGGTATTGAGAGATGCATCTTTATAAAATTATTTTCCATACTAGGCTCAAAAAAACTAAAGCCTGAAGCTTCTGAGACCATTTCTTGGGACATAAGTCTTTGTCTCAATATGATCCGCGTACTAATCTCTGTGAACATGAGATCCTGAAGATCCTTCATATTCAGAGTACTTTTACTACCGGACAAATTTACCGATAACCAGAAGATTATCAGATCACACGTCCTTGCTGTCAATACGCCAGCTAGGATTGACATCCCCAGAGATGGGTGCAATCCACCGGCAGAGAAATCGGTCGAACCTCAAATAAAAAAAGGACGACCGCCTGGCTCCAAGGATAAATTCCCTCGTAAGAGGAATATACCTGGAGAAATAAAGAATATCCCACCACAGGCTGCTGAGCTCGGACCAGTAACCTCTCCCCTCCTTCAGTCCCCCGAAGAGGACAACACAGGAGAAATATAATTAAAATTCGTACATACTTGGAAGGTACTGGACAGAAAAAGCACTGTCGACGACGACGACTTCGCGTTCGATATTGCTATTAACGTCGCTAAATGCGACGATGATATCGATCCACTGTCTCTAGCTAAATACAAACGCAAAGATGATTGGTCAAAGTGGAACGAAGCAATAGGAGTAGAGCTGGACTCACTCTTGAAACGCAAAGTCTTTGGACCAGTAGTCCAAACACCAAGAGGTTTAAAACCTGCGGGATACAAGTGGATATTCGTAAAGAAAATAAATGAGAATAATCAGATCGTACGCTACAAAGCACGGCTTGTAGCTTAGGGATGTTTCCAATGACCGGGGATGGATTATTAATATACATATTCACCGGTTATGCTTACGATCACATTCCGATTGATAATAAGCTTAAA
>CM061136.1:160453178-160488460 GCA_030789695.1 Scilla litardierei
CAAAACAAAAAACAAAACAAACCCCTACTTTTGCTAGACTACGACCCAATTTGGTATCAAGAATCAATCTGTTATATACATCCATACAGATGAAGTATAGGTAACATCATATGGGATCGCATAGGAAGGCTATTGATGGCGTAATGGACAGGTGAACTAGATGGGTTGGACAAACCTACTTTCTACTTATTCCATAATCCGCACATCATAATCAAACAGAATGGTAATGAGCTAAACCTGGGATGTGTCCCGGCTTCTGTTGATAAAAATTGTTGGTGCCCAGTGGAACAACAAACCCTAACAACTAACTCGGTAGTTAAGACTTGAAAAATCAGGTTACACAACAAACCAAATAACCAATCCCTCTTCGGATATTGTAAGAGCAAATTAGCAAACGAAATGCGACAAACACAATAAGCAGAATATAAATGAGGCGTAGGATTTTACCCTGGTTCGGTTGTGAACAACCTACTCCAGCATTCCGAGATGATCCACTGTAATCAAGGAGAACACACGAGCTTACACCAACACCTTCTTCTTCACGCTCTTGTGAGTAATAGCTTGGCAATTCCAATCCCCCCCAAACAAATATCACAAAGAAAGAAGAAGCGAAAGAGAAATACTAGAAGACCTAAGAATCAGAGGAACTTCATGGCCTGTTTTTCCCTATACGACAACTGACACGGTAGTCCTCTATGCACGAGTAGATGGAGTGTAAGGAGTTGATAAGATGTGATATAGGCGCGTATGTGGCTAGTGGCAGTCGTGTAATTCTGTGGTAGGTGTGAGGGCATTTTAGTCATTTGGCAATACGTGGTGGATGTATGTGTAGAGAAATGGTGGGTGCGTAAAGTAACGGCATAATTGTAATTTCTGAGAAGTGGGTTATGATGGGAAATTGAATCCCACCCCTAAGTAGTTTTGATGATGAACACACCAAATGATGTTAGTGTATTAACTACACTACAACTCAAGTGTGCAGGTTATGCGACGAACGGGGACTTTACGCATACTCCGAAGAAGCTCAACCACACACGAGATGAAGACGAATTTGCTAGTTCTACATCAAGCACAAGATGAAGCTCGTGCTCAAGCTTAATGAAGAAGGAACTCAAATTCAGGAGAAGCAAGCATCTACCAGATCAGCTTCCCGAAAGTCTTGTCTTAGTGTAGTGTGTGAGTTCTTAGGATTATGTTAAAGCCAAAGTAGATATCACACACACACACACACACACACAAATGATTTCGAAAGCGAAATGTTTTAAATGTTTAAATATCTTTTTTAAACTCTTGAGAGCAATAAGCTAGTCGATCTATTATTAGTAGTCAACCTCCAATACACCCAGGAGTTGATTAGGTCTTTCAACTAGCTGAGTTTCAGAGAAAATTGCTCTGGGAGTCGACTACCAGAGGAGGGAGTCGACTACCAGTCAGAAGCAGAATTTCTACTGAAATTCTCTGGGAGTCGACTACCACCTTGAGGGAGTCGACTACCAGCTGTCGTTTTCCAACGACTCTGCTTCCTGATTTCGCTCAATTTCCATATTTGCTTGAGCTGAAAGTCAAATGTTTTTGGAATTCAAATTCTTCTCTTGAAACCTATAAATAGACCCCTTGAGATCATTTCTAATATCAATATCAAGACAATCAATTTCTCTATTGTGCTGAAATTCTAAAGATCTCTTGTTCTATTTGCTCTTATCGTCATAGCCAACTCTATTTTAATCTCTGATCTCCAATCTCATTCTAAAGTTATTATTTTCTGAGATATGATTTTCTGTTTGGCTATTTTTAAAGTTGTTTTTAAAATCATTGTTCTTAAATTTCTATTCTTATAGGATTTTTGAAAACCAAACAATTGAAGATCACAAAGAATCATATTATATTTTTGTGTGATCTTAAGATTGATTTGAATTCTTTTTGGCCACGTAATACATTTATTTACTTTGGCTATAGAATTCTGGGTGTAATCCAAACTCAACTAATTTTTGTGTTGAGTTGGAAACTTGTTTTGATTTATGGATTCCCTTTGTTGTAAGGGACGGGAAAATCCTAGACAAGTCTAGGTGGTCGAAAATCCTGGTCAAGGCTAGGTGTTTGGGAAATCCTAACGAGTGAAGCTAGGTACTTGTATTGCTAAGGCAATAGTGGAAAGTCTCGTACCGGGTTGGTCGGGGACTGGACATACCCAAGTTGTGGGGAACCAGGATAAAAATCCTTGTCTTTGCGTTTGCATTTTCTGAGTTTGTGTATATTCCCTGCAACAGTACTTTACTTTACTTATTGATACTTTGTATCTTTGTAATTCATTCTTTTAATACTATTACAAAGTTCATTTATTTATTTCCGCTGTGTAGAGATATATTTCATGTAATCTTATCTTTATATTATCTCATCGTTCAACAGAGTTTTGCACTCAAACTCTCAGGGAGTCGACTACTGTAACGACTTAGCTTTCGTTTTCGATCGTTTCGTCGTGATTTTCTAGCTTCTTCCTTAGAATCGTCGATTTCGGAGTAAGTCATTCGTGACGGGCTTCATATCGGTCGTATCTTATTGTTAGATCAAGCCTAGGAGTCTTAAGAATCGATCCCAGCCGGTACAACTTTTAGTCACCTAAGTTAATGTTTATCGTTAGTCGGTCCATGAACACTCATCGACCGACTATGTTGCAAACTAGTCGGTCGACGGGCCTTCACAGACCGACTAATTCTTTACCCAGATTTTTCCCTACTTTCGTTGTTTGGATTTAGTCGGTCACAGTTAGCCGACCGACCGACTAGTTCTCAAACTAGTCGGTCAGCCAACCTTCTTTGACCGACTAATCAGTGTCGAAACCCTAATTTCTGGGCAGCCGCCAGCTCTTCCTATTTAAACCCCCCAAACGTTTTTCTTTTCTTCTTTCTTTTCTCCTGAGCCTCCTTCTTCCCCAAATCATCATCCATCTAACCCTAGCCCTCCTCCTTCATCAAGAGCCTCTCCCCCTCTCCATTTTGGCCGGCCACCACCTCTAGGTCGCCGGAAAACCCCCAAAAATCCCCAAAACCCCATTCCTCCAGATTTTCCCCATCCATTCCAGATCTGAACCCTAGGTTCCCCGGATCGTTTCTTCCGTTGCCGTGCTTGCTCGGCATCATTCTTCCGCTCCGATACGGTAATAAATCGATCTCTTAATGTTTTCATAACCCATTGTGTTTTTGTGAAACCCTAATAAAACTAGGTTGGATGTTGTTCTAATGTTGTTTTGCCATGGCAGCGATCTCATCTCCGTAGTTAGCATTTGTGTGACGGCCTCGTTGATCGTCATCCTCGGTGCTAGGCAAGTGAAACTTGCCACTTAGGGTTTTGGGCCATGTCTTAGGCCATTTGCTTATTGTAGGCGTAAAAGAGATTAGGCAACGAAATGATACTCGCCTAGGCACAATTTCAGGAACTAGCTTGACAACGAAGCTAGATCCGTCATTTATCATGTTGCATAACTACCATGTCATGTTTAATTTTAATTAACGGTACGCGAATTAATTGTCATCCATGCTATCCATGTTGAATGTCGCATTCGTAGCACACGCTACCATACTTGTGTTTCCTGGCTCGTGTTCCAGAAGCGGGCTACGTGAGTTGGTTGATAGCCAATGCCCGATCTACTTGTTTCCGGCTAGGCACCTGCGTTGCAGGCATAACCCTACGCCATACGTGTTAAATACACTTCCTGGCTCGTGTTCCAGAAGCGAGCATTCCGTGTGCGGGGTAATGCCCTGGCTCGATACACGTGGAGGGGTAGAGATAAACGGTCACTTGAGCTTAGGAGTTGGCCCGATCAGCCACTCTAGCCAACAGGCGGAATCTCTGTGCACAACTTGATTACTTGACGTGTTTACTTGACGTGTTCACTTGACGTGAACTACTTGACTTGTACTTGTCCGTGTTTTACTTGTAAAACTTGTTATCCATGCCTTACTTGCCACTTGCTACTTGTGCTTCCCATTACTTGTCACTTCCATACTATACTTGCCATGTCATGCATCATACTATAACTGCTAGGTTGTTAGTTTACCTTACTTTCAGTTTCCTTGCCCAAGTCTTTTAGACTTGCTGACATGTGCCCCTTTACTCTTTTGGGTGACACATGTTAGATCCTGAGCCTGAGTTCATTGTTGAGGACGAGGTGTTTGCGGACGCCGAGCCCGAGCCTGTGTGTGGCGAGGAGTACGTGGACACTGGGGACCAGTCCTAGTGTCTTCGTTGAGCTTTTCCCTTTTGTTTTAGACTGCTGTAGTTGTCGGTGTGCAGCACCTATACTTTGTTATGTTGTTCCTTTTGTTGGCCTTGTTCTGGGCCTTTAGACTCTTTCTTTTAGCCTGGTGGCTTTTCTGGATGTTGAACTTAACTTTAATGTTGGACAATTTCTGAGATTTGAGATTTTATTTCTGTCTCTCCTTGTGTTATTATTGTTGTTCCGTTTGTGGTTACAGGGACCTGCTTATGTTTTATTGACGCTTATCGGGTTTGGGGCTTCACAGCTCCACTCTCGTGCGGACCTTTTCACGTCTCGCCACCATTTTAGGGAAGCGGGACGTGGCAGGTTTTGTTGGTGACCCATGCAGGTCCTTTTGTAACTGCGATTATCGGAATGACGATAATAATATTAGAATGTCCAATAAACTAAGTTCGACGTCCGAGTCATAAGCTATGAGTCTAATCTGCTTCGTTTTCTGTGTCATTAGATGGCAGGAAGGTGATTCACCCGTGGTGGAGGTAGTGGTGCGTCCCCTCATGACGAGGAGCCTGAGCGGGAACCCACCAATGGAGAGATGATGCGGATGATGCTTCAGATGATGCAGGTGCAGCAGGGCGTGCTCCTGCAAGTCCAGAATGCTCCACTTGCTCGAGCTGGTCGGGCAATCCAGGATGCCCCTCGTTCCGAGCCTGGAGCGAAGCAATTTCGGGAGCTGGGTCCCGCATATTTTGATGGGTCTGAGGGTCCTCTGGCTGCCGATGAGTGGATTCGGAACATTGAGGATAACTTGAAGATGGCCAAGATCACCCCGGCTGGATGGGTTGATTTGGCGAAGAGGCAACTCAAGGATAATGCTCGGAACTGGTGGGATGCGGAAGAGAAGATGCTGGTGGAGCCGATAGCTTGGGCTACCTTTAAGTCCAGGTTTGATGAGGAGTTCTTTCCGAAGGCTGCTAGGAAGGAGATGCTGCAGCGCTTTATTGATCTGAAGCAAGGGAGCTTGACGGTGGACCTGTACCACCAAGAGTTCACTAGGCTGAGTCGGTTCGCACCGAAGATGGTGCAGGATGCTGATGAGAGGGCTCAGAGGTTCCTACGGGGACTTGCTTTGGAGCTTCAGAGTTTTGTGTCTTCCTCTGATCTGGACTCTTATCAGAAGGTTCTGGTCGCTGCGAGGAGGCAGGAGCTGAACCTGAGTCAGAGGAGAGGACATGTTTCTGGTGCTGGGAAGAGGCCTATGGAGCAGGCCAGGGCGGTGGTTAGGCCTGGTTTCAAGCCTAATCAGCCAGCTCAGTTCAAGAGGCCAGGAGGGCCTATTCAGAAGACTTGCCATTTCTGCGGCAAGATCGGGCATGTCAAGGATCAGTGTAGGAGATTCCTGGGCCAGTGTGTTGTCTGTGGAGATCCTACCCATACCATGAAGGATTGTCCGAGGTCGAAGCAGCCTTGGAGGGCACCTGTTGCAGCACAGCCGTTGCAGCAGAGAGCGTCTGTTCCTGCTGGACGTGGAGCAGCTCTTGTTCCACAGAGGCATGCTTTTCAGCAGGCTTTTCCGCAGAGGAGGCAGGCTTTTCTGATGACCGCTGTGGAGAGCGAGGCTGTGGATGAGGTTATCGCAGGTAATCCTCAATCTAGCTGTTACTTTCCTAGCTAGTTTTGATTGTTAGATTATGTTGTTTGCTTGAACATGATTGTTTGCTAGACTAGGGTTTGATTGTTAAATTGTTTGTTAGGTGTGGTTTTGGTGTGCACATTTCCTGCACGAGTTCTCTTTGACTCAGGTGCATCGATGTGCATTATTTCTCGAAGTTTCGTGGAGAAGCATTCCTTGTCGACGTCCCCTCTTTCCAAGAGTTGGAATATCGTTACAGGGAATGGCGTGGTCTCGGTGCATCTTGGTTGCAATTCTTGCCCGTTGGTGGTTTGTGGACATGAGCTTTACGCTGATTTCATTGTCCACGACATCATCAACTATGATGCGGTCCTTGGGATGGATTGGCTTGCGAGCTTCTATGCTACGATCGACTGTCGGAGGAAGAAGGTGGTGTTCGAGATTCCCGGACATCCAGTATTTGAGTTCAGCCGTGGTAGCAGCTCGCTTGGTCCTGTCAGATTTCGGGCCAGGCCGGTGGAGTTTGTGGCTATGCAGATGGAGCTGGAGAGGCCATCGGTGGTGCGGGACTTTGATGACGTCTTCCCCGAGGAGATGTCTGGATTGCCACCTGATCGAGCTCTAGAATTTTCTATTGATCTTGTTCCGGGAGCGCAGCCGATTTCGAAGGCGCCTTATCGTATGGCACCCGCTGAGTTGGAGGAATTGCGGAAGCAGCTGGATGAGCTTTTGCAGAAGGGTTATATCAATCCTAGTGTGTCTCCGTGGGGAGCACCGGTGCTGCTGGTGAAGAAGAAGGATGGTTCGCGTCGCATGTGCGTGGACTATCGGGAGTTGAATGCGGTAACCATTAAGAATAAATACCTGTTGCCTCGCATCGATGATATTTTTGATCAGCTTGGAGGTTCGAGGGTGTTTTCGAAGTTGGATCTGAGGAGTGGTTATCATCAGTTGAAGGTGAAGAAGGGAGATGTTCCGAAGACAGCATTCAGGACGAAGTATGGACACTACGAGTTTGCGGTTATGCCTTTCGGTGTAACCAATGCACCCGCAGTTTTCATGAATCTGATGAATCTGATCTTCTACGACTTTTTAGATAAGTTTGTCGTTATCTTTATTGACGACATTCTGATCTATTCAAAGTCGGAGGAGGAGCATGCCTCGCACTTGAGGACGGTGTTGGAGATTTTGAGGAAGCATCGGTTGTATGCTAAGTTTTCGAAGTGCGAGTTTTGGCTGGACAGAGTTGCTTTTCTCGGGCATGTGGTGACTGGAGATGGTATTTCAGTGGATCCCGAGAAGATCAGGGCCATCAGAGAGTGGCCTGTTCCGCAGTCAGCATCTGAGATTCAGAGTTTCCTTGGGCTTGCTGGTTATTATCGGCGCTTCATTAAGGACTTTTCCCGTATTGCTGAGCCGATGACCAGATTGACGCGGAAAGATGTACCTTTTGTTTGGTCGGGTGATTGTGAGAATGCTTTTGGTGTTCTGAGGGAGAGATTGACGACTGCCCCTATTCTTGTTGTGCCTGATCGCAGCGGTGGATTTGAGATCTTTTGTGATGCTTCTGGCAAGGGTCTCGGTTGTGTGTTGCATCAGCACGGGCATGTTGTGGCGTATGCATCTCGTCAGCTCAAGGTTCATGAGAAGAATTACCCGATGCACGATTTGGAGTTGGCTGCTGTTGTGTTTGCGCTCAAGATTTGGAGGCACTTCTTGCTGAGTGAGAAAGTGAAGATCTTCACCGATCACAAAAGCTTGAAGTATATTTTCACCCAGAAGGAGCTCAACATGCGACAGCGTCGATGGTTGGAGCTCATGGCGGATTATGAGATTGATTTGCAGTATCACCCTGGCAAGGTGAATGTGGTTCCTGATGCGCTGAGTAGGCTTCCAGCGGTGATGATTTTGACCTCGCAGTGGAGATTGCAGCAGGATTTTTGCGAGTCTGGTGTGGAGATTGTTCTTCCTATGGAGGCTTCTTCGTTGATGTGTATGCAGATACAGTCGACGATCGTGGATCGGATCAAGGCTGGCCAGGCTGAGGATCCGAAGCTGGTGAAGATTCGGGAGCAGGTGGAAGCCGGTCTGCGGACTGACTTTTTGATTCATGAGGATGGCTCGCTGAGGTTTGGAGCCAGGTTGTGTGTGCCAGCTGGGGATATTAGAGAGGAGTTGATGGTGGAGGCACACAGTTCGCCGTATTCTGTGCATCCTGGTGGCACCAAGATGTACAAGGATCTTCGTCTGAACTATTGGTGGCATGGCATGAAGAGGAGTGTGGCTCGGAGTGTAGCCAAGTGCTTGGTTTGCCAGCAAGTGAAGGCGGAGCATCAGCGTACGGCAGGGTTGCTACAACCGCTTCCGATTCCGGAGTGGAAATGGCAACACATCACTATGGATTTCGTGACTGGACTACCTCGGAGTCCGAAGCAGAATGACGCGATTTGGGTGATCGTAGATCGATTGACCAAATCCGCGCACTTTATTCCGTTCCGAGTGGGACAGTCCACTGAGGCGCTAGCGAGGAGATATATGGAGGTAAATTCTTTTACTCTCCGTTTTTATTTCCTTTTCCTAGTTTAGATAGTGATGTAACGTGAATCGTGCAGGAGGTCGTACGACTTCACAGAGTCCCTGTGAGTATCGTGTCGGACAGAGACACGAGGTTCACATCTCAGTTTTGGTAGAGTTTGCAGAAGAGTTTGGGTACGCGTCTGAGTTTCAACACGACGTACCATCTGCAGACGGATGGCCAGTCCGAGAGGACGATTCAGATCTTGGAGGACATGCTGAGGGCGTGCATGTTGGATTTCAAGGGTTCGTGGGATGACCATCTACATCTGGTAGAGTTTTCTTACAACAACAGCTTCCAGGAGAGTATTGGCATGGCGCCTTTCGCCGCTCTTTATGGGAGGAAATGTCGATCGCCATTGAGTTGGGATGACGTTGGTGATCGGGAGCTGTTGGGACCTGAGATGATTATGGAGGCTGTGGATGTTGTCAGGAACATTCGGGAGAGGTTGAGGATTGCTCAGGACCGTTTTAAGCATTGGGCGGATGCTAAACGTCGTCCTTTGGAGTTTCAGCCGGGCGACCATGTGTTCTTGAAGATTTCCCCGAATCGTGGTGTGATTCGCTTTGAGAAGCGAGGGAAGTTGAGCCCGTGATACATTGGACCGTTTGACATTCTGGAGAGGGTTGGGAAGGTAGCCTACCACTTAGCCTTGCCGCCATCTTTGGAGGGAGTTCACAATGTTTTCCATGTGTCGCAGCTTCGTCGATACATTAGCGATCCATCTCATGCTGTGGATTTCTCGGAGATTACCGTTCGCCCTGATATGACGTATGACCAGCAGCCAGTGCAGATTCTGGACAGGCGTCAGAAGTCACTTCGAAACAAGGTTGTCAATCTTGTGAGGGTGATGTGGCGACACGGCTCGCCAGGAGAGTCTACTTGGGAGAATGAGGATGAGATGCGAGAGCGTTTCCCACTTTTGTTCCCGGACACGTGAGTGTTGGGAAATTCCGAGGACGGAATTTTTCTTAAGTTGGGGAGGATGTAACGACTGGTTTTCATGTATTTGGATTATTTATATTATATATATGTGTTTTGGTGGATTTTCTCCTCATGTGTGGTTTTCGTCTCCGTAGCTTTCGTTTTCGATCGTTTCGTCGTGATTTTCTAGCTTCTTCCTTAGAATCGTCGATTTCGGAGTAAGTCATTCGTGACGGGCTTCATATCGGTCGTATCTTATTGTTAGATCAAGCCTAGGAGTCTTAAGAATCGATCCCGGAGCTTCGCGCTCCATTTCGGAACTTTCTGTGCACGTTAGCCGGTACAAGAAGGGGAACCGACCGACTAGATGACGATTTAGTCGGTCGGCAAACCTTCATGGACCGACTAGTGGGCTTTGTTAATTATTCAGGAGTTACTGTTTACTTTTAGTCGGTCTAAGAACAATCACCGACCGACTAGATGCTCAACTAGTCGGTCAGAACTTGCTCTCAGACCGACTAGTTTCTGTCAGTAAATTTCACCTAAGTTACTGTTTATCGTTAGTCGGTCCATGAACACTCACCGACCGACTAGGTTGCAAACTAGTCGGTCGACGGGCCTTCACAGACCGACTAATTCTTTACCCAGATTTTTCCCTACTTTCGCTGTTTGGATTTAGTCGGTCACAGTTAGCCGACCGACCGACTAGTTCTCAAACTAGTCGGTCAGCCAACCTTCTTTGACCGACTAATCAGTGTCGAAACCCTAATTTCTGGGCAGCCGCCAGCTCTTCCTATTTAAACCCCCAAACGTTTTTCTTTTCTTCTTTCTTTTCTCCTGAGCCTCCTTCTTCCCCAAATCATCATCCATCTAACCCTAGCCCTCCTCCTTCATCAAGAGCCTCTCCCCCTCTCCATTTTGGTCGGCCACCACCTCTAGGTCGCCGGAAAACCCCCAAAAATCCCCAAAACCCCATTCCTCCAGATTTTCCCCATCCATTCCAGATCTGAACCCTAGGTTCCCCGGATCGTTTCTTCCGTTGCCGTGCTTGCTCGGCATCATTCTTCCGCTCCGATACGGTAATAAATCGATCTCTTAATGTTTTCATAACCCATTGTGTTTTTGTGAAACCCTAATAAAACTAGGTTGGATGTTGTTCTAATGTTGTTTTGCCATGGCAGCGATCTCATCTCCGTAGTTAGCATTTGTGTGACGGCCTCGTTGATCGTCATCCTCGGTGCTAGGCAAGTGAAACTTGCCACTTAGGGTTTTGGGCCATGTCTTAGGCCATTTGCTTGTTGTAGGCGTAAAAGAGACTAGGCGACGAAATGATACTCGCCTAGGCGCAATTTCAGGAACTAGCTTGACAACGAAGCTAGATCCGTCATTTATCATGTTGCATAACTACCATGTCATGTTTAATTTTAATTAACGGTACGCGAATTAATTGTCATCCATGCTATCCATGTTGAATGTCGCATTCGTAGCACACGCTACCATACTTGTGTTTCCTGGCTCGTGTTCCAGAAGCGGGCTACGTGAGTTGGTTGATAGCCAATGCCCGATCTACTTGTTTCCGGCTAGGCACCTGCGTTGCAGGCATAACCCTACGCCATACGTGTTAAATACACTTCCTGGCTCGTGTTCCAGAAGCGAGCATTCCGTGTGCGGGGTAATGCCCTGGCTCGATACACGTGGAGGGGTAGAGATAAACGGTCACTTGAGCTTAGGAGTTGGCCCGATCAGCCACTCTAGCCAACAGGCGGAATCTCTGTGCACAACTTGATTACTTGACGTGTTTACTTGACGTGTTCACTTGACGTGAACTACTTGACTTGTACTTGTCCGTGTTTTACTTGTAAAACTTGTTATCCATGCCTTACTTGCCACTTGCTACTTGTGCTTCCCATTACTTGTCACTTCCATACTATACTTGCCATGTCATGCATCATACTATAACTGCTAGGTTGTTAGTTTACCTTACTTTCAGTTTCCTTGCCCAAGTCTTTTAGACTTGCTGACATGTGCCCCTTTACTCTTTTGGGTGACACATGTTAGATCCTGAGCCTGAGTTCATTGTTGAGGACGAGGTGTTTGCGGACGCCGAGCCCGAGCCTGTGTGTGGCGAGGAGTACGTGGACACTGGGGACCAGTCCTAGTGTCTTCGTTGAGCTTTTCCCTTTTGTTTTAGACTGCTGTAGTTGTCGGTGTGCAGCACCTATACTTTGTTATGTTGTTCCTTTTGTTGGCCTTGTTCTGGGCCTTTAGACTCTTTCTTTTAGCCTGGTGGCTTTTCTGGATGTTGAACTTAACTTTAATGTTGGACAATTTCTGAGATTTGAGACTTTATTTCTGTCTCTCCTTGTGTTATTATTGTTGTTCCGTTTGTGGTTACAGGGACCTGCTTATGTTTTATTGACGCTTATCGGGTTTGGGGCTTCACAGCTCCACTCTCGTGTGGACCTTTTCACGTCTCGCCTCCATTTTAGGGAAGCGGGGCGTGACAACTACCACTTTGAGGGAGTCGACTACCTGATGTGAGATCACTCTGTTAACATTCTTTATAAGATTACTTTGTTGATTAAGAACCAAGCGTAGATCACTCTACTTGGTTTCTTAGGCAACATTAGAAGGTTTTTAATTGTGCTAATCAACGAACGAAAAAGTTTAATATTTGAACAACACTATTCAACCCCCCTTCTAGTTTTGTTTGCCATCCACAGGATCCAACACTTAGTATCAGAGCAGAGCTTCAAAGGCGATGCCATCAACATCCTTTCATTCTGAAGGACTCAATAACCATGTGACCACCATTGTTCAACGGAACGAACTATGCAAGCTGGAAGATCCGTATGAAGACTCACCTAGCGTCACCAAATATCGAGGCATGGACCGTCACTAAAGCACCATACAGCGCACCCACTGACGTCGGGTTCGGAAAATGGTCTGCTGATGACAAAAAGAAAGCCAACCTCAACGCCAAAGCGATGAACACATTGTTTTGTGCCGTGATAGGTAATGAATTCAATCGTGTCTCTTAATGCGAGGCAGCATATCAGATATGGCATACTCTTCAGGTAAGTCATGAGGGAACCGAAAAGGTAAAAGAATCTCGTATTAATGTTTTGCATTCTAAATTTGAATCTTTCAAAATGGAAGAAGGAGAGAGTATCACTGATGTGAATACTCGTTTCACTAATATCACTAATGAGCTTGCAGTTCTAGGTAAGAAATTATCTGAATATGATCAGGTGATGAAGATACTAAGATCTCTCAGACCCGAATGGAAAGGAAAGACAACAACCATTCGAGAAGCTCACAACGTGAAGGATCTAACCATTGAAGAACTGATGGGAAATCTTATGGCATATGAGATAGAACACGTAAAGAGAGATTGTCCCTTGGAGAAGAACAACCGAGACTCCAAAGATCGTGGAAAGAATAGAGAGAACAATGAACGAAGAAGCGACATAAGGAACAAATTCCGACGACCGAAGAAGGAAGCTTACACAGCCTTCGACCAAAGCGATATCTCTTCGTCCGATGAATCCTCATCAGATGACAAAGACGAAAGAAGAGAAACAGCCCACATGTGTTTCTTAGCCTCCACGTCATCAAAGGTAAGTACCTTGTATGATTCATCATCTAGTGCTAGTGATTCATCATCAAGTGATGATGAAGACATGGACTATAGGGGAGCATATAAGGAGCTTTGCAAAATGCATGAAAAGCTCATAAAAGAACACAAGAAAACTCTTAAAATAGTTAAGAAAGAGGTTAAAGAAAAAGAAGAGATTATTAAAGAAAATACCATTCTAAAAGAAAAGAATGACTCTTTAGAAAAAGACATTCTTTCTATGAATGAGAAAATTGAAAGTTTGAGTAATCTTCTCGTATCTGTCAAGGACAAATACGACTCTACGATGAAGATTATTGAAATTTTCAATAAAGGAAAAGGGAAACTAGATAGTTTAATAAATAACCAAAAAGCTTCATCTAGCAAAACCGGACTTGGTTATTATTCTAATCATACCAAGAAACGAGTCAAGCACACTAGGATGCATCATACTAATCAAAATTTTTTGAGCATTTGGATACCGAAGAACTTGACCGATCAAAAGCAAAAAAGGTACGCAACTGATTTTGTTCGCAAAGTTCATTTAAATAAGAATTATCAATATGTTTCTAATGAAGGAACTAAACCATAGTGGGTTTGGTTTCCTAAAGATTTATATTCAATTTGCTCATTCCAAATGTTTTCAAAAGCTTATCATGTTCGCTATAAAAATTTTGACACACACACCCTCAGGATGAGAAAACAGCTCAACCCAGCAGGGAGTTGACTACCACACCCAGGGAGTCGACTACCACCCCCAGGGAGTCGACTACCAGAGTGCTGTGCGAAATTTTGGGTTGTGTTTTCTAACTTTCTTTTCTTACTAGTTTTGGGTTTCCACTGAGTTATTGGGTTCACATCCAAAGGGTAACTTAAACCCAATAAGCAAATCAGATCCCAACCCTACAATCTCTTGATCTAAAGGCTACAATACCTCATCTCTTTTCATCCCCAAAGATAAAAAATCCCATGGTAAAAACCCTAGGTGGCCGACTACCCCTTTCTTCATATCTTTGAAAATTTCTCTTGGAGCACTTTGAGTTCTCTTGGGTATTCTCTCCTCTCATCATCTAGAAGATCACTAAGGCATGATTCTTTCTCATCTACTTCTATTTACTTCTTGTTAATCTTGCATATCTAGTCTTGTAAATTTAATTTTGTTTTATCTAGATGCCTTTAAAGAAAGTGATATCAAAGAAGAGGAAGGTTACTAATGAATCTCTTACTGAAAAAGAAATCATCGTACCATATCATTTCAGAACCACTACTTTTGAGCATTTTGTCAAAATTTCTAATAGGCAAATCCTTCATGAGAGGTTTGTCAAAATTGACCATCTTGAGAACTATGGAATTGATAGTATCTTAGAATTTCAGACCTTGGTCAATCTTTTTTCTTCTGAAAATATCTATCTATGCTATCCTAGGCTTGTGCATCTTTTCTATGCCAACATGGATTATGATCTGACTAAGTGTAGATTCATCACTAAAGTCCTAGACTCTAACTGCCAAATCTCTAGGAGAAGCATTAAGAATTCCTTACACTGGAATGTTATTGGATAACATAGAGATGGTCGATGAGAATATTCTGGAGAAAATGTATTTGCCTAGAAGATACATCCAAACAAAACTACCATGTAGCGATCTTCGCTATCCTGGAAGAATTCTAGCAAATATATTGTAGTATAATATTACTCAGAAATCTGGAAGCCACATGTGCTATCTGAGAAGCAAGCTAAGTGCATTTACGCCATGCTAGAAAACATTCATGTAAATTGGGCCAAAGTCATCATGGACTCCATCCTTGCATCTGCTTCTTCTGATATACCTTCATCTACCTTAGCCCATGGTCACTATCTTACCATCTTATTTATTGGCTATAACATACCTTTGGATAATGAAACCGAAATTCTGGAACCGGCTGACATATTTGATGTACATGCTCTTGGCCGAATGAATCTTCATAAAGATCTCGACCAGAATATTCCAGAGGAAAAGCTTGCTGCTGAAGGAGGATCATCATCCTTAAAGAAGAAAGGTAAAGAACCTCTTATTATTGATACAAATGAAGAAGAGGAAGAGAATGATGGTGAAGAAGGAGAAGAAGAAGAACCACCGGCATACATTATTGAGCTTCAAGATATGCTCTTGAAGAAAATTGGGAAATTGAAGATTTCTCAAGAAAAAGGATTTGAAGTCCTCAACAAAAGGTGGATGATCTGAAGGACTTTGTGGCAAATAGCAACAAAATGACGGAGGAGACTCTGAAGTTAATCCTTGGCGAGATCAAAGAACTGAAGAAGAATGGAGGAGCTTCATGAACTAGCTCATTTGGTTCTTTGAAAAACAATGATTCTCTAAACACTATACTATTTTATGGTCTGTAATAACTATACTATGTTATGGTCTGATACACTTATGGTCTGATTGCGCTTATGATTTGATATCTTATGCAGGTTTTTATCATATTATAAATCTTCAGCTACTAACACTGTTTTGCAGAAGAATCTTAAAGTACCTTGAATTACTTTTTCTCCAGTTTTTATTGTTGTTAAAGCTTGGTTGATTCTTGGTGAAATATTATATGTCATCTTTTTTATTGATGACAAGGGGGAGAAAGGTGGTGAAATGCAAAAATGTGAATGAATATGAATGAATATTGTTTTGCTATTGTGAATGAATATTATTTTGCTAACCGGCTTTGATGCAGGGGGAGTACCGCATCTAAGCAGGGGGAGTACGTTATCTAATTAAGTCAATATTCACTTAATATACTTCATTTTTCATTTGGGTGTCATCATCAAAAAGGGGGAGAATGATGGGAAATTGAATCCCACCCCTAAGTGGTTTTGATGATGAACACACCAAATAGTGTTAGTGTACTATCTACACTACAACAAGTGTGCAGGTTATGCGACGAACGGTGACTTTACGCATACTCCAAAGAAGCTCAATGTAACGGCCGGTATTTTTCTAGGCGTATTATTATTGTATGTCCGTATTTCCATCCGGATATTCTTGTGCGCGATTTCTTTTGTGCGTCGACGCGGGCGCGTCTTTCTCCTTATATATATATATATTTTTTCATGGCGGTTAATAAATTTTTTAACAATAATTAATTACACTAATTATTTACCCGAATTAGATTAACCCTAATCAAATATTGATTAAACTTTAATCTTAATCAAGTTACTAATTAACCTAACATATTGATTCCACCGTTTGGGGGTGGTTCAGATCCGACATTGAATTGAATCTTTCCCCCCACGTCCAGCCCCATCCTCCATCAAATTGTCTCCCCACTGTTTTTATAACAGTAACACCGTCAACACAAGCCAACCTGCAAAACTCTCCTTTCTCCTCCAAACAAGCCAACCTGCAACTTCCTCTTCCCCCGCAAGGAAAACCCCTCAACCAGCAACCAATTTCATCCACAACCCAAATCAGAACCCAAATTCCCAAATCCAGAAATCAAACCCAATTCTCCCCAATCAAAAATCAGTCTCCCAAATTTTCCAAGCAGAAACTCAAATCAATTTCAGAATCAACTTCAAATCTGAAAACACCAAAAGTCAAAATCCAAAACCCAAACTGTCAACAACAAATCTGAAAGAAATAACTTCAGATTCAAAGAAATCAACACCCAAACTTCAGATCTGTTAAACCAAAAAGATTTACAAAAATTAGCAAACCCTACAAACCCTCTTCTCCTTCCTCCCATTCCCTTGGCCGCACCCCCCTCACCTGAAGCCGCCGCCGTCGCCTTCAGCTCGCGCGCGCCGCCCAGCAGGCAAGCCGCCGCCGCCGCCGCCGCCGCCCAGAAGCGCGCGCCGCCGACGTGCGCTGGAGGCCGCCGCCGTGGCTGCCGGAGGACGCACCTAGACCCGCCACTGGCCGGAGAAGCCCCCTCTTTTGCGCCGCCGGCCGTTCTCCTCCTCCCCGTCGTCGCCTACAAGGTGAGCCTCCTCCCCTTTGTTTTTGCGTGTGATGCCCTCTCGGTTGGGTGCCTGCAAACATTGGAACAAAAAAAAGGATGAAAGGAGATGAAACGAAAGAGTCAGAGAGGAGAGAAGGGGAACCTGTGGGTCAAATGAAACTAATGAAAACTTATTGAATGAATAAAGGGAGATAGGCATTCATTTGACAGCCTAAGAATAAAGAAAGAGAAAAAAAAATAAGAGGGTGAATGAATGACAATGTGCCTTATTAATAAAAAGTCATTAAAGGAGAAAGAGTGTCAGGAGAGAGTGGAAAAAATAATTTGTAAAGAGTATGAGACAGCCTTGTTAATACAAGAGAAGAATAAGTGAAGTTTTAATGTAAATTGTTAGATAGGTATTTTAATATAAGTTGTAATAGGTGGAGTTTTTTATCAACCGTACCCTTATGTTGACATTATAATTAGCTTAGCAAATGTTAACTAGAAGTTAATTAGTGGGTTGGTTGTTAGTTTAAATCCACATGTTAAATCTTTAGGTATTTTTTTAAACCAGCATGTTATTTACTATTAAATAATGTTAGGATAATAAAATTGGAATGCGGCGTATCATGTTAATTTAACACAGTATAAACACTACCCTAGCTAGAGAACCCGATAGAATTAGTCGAACCCAATTCAGGTGTTATTTTAATATTACACGTATTTCACAGAAATCTAATTCAGTGTTTTGTTTAACCAAAACAGCGAACCGGACTCACCGTAACCCAACGCTCGAACTCACGACAACCGATATCACCAGAACAGGCAAGTGATACTTGCCAGTAATTATTTAGGCCATGTTTTAGGCCAATTTGTGTAGTTGCGTAAAAGAGACTAGGCGGTGAAATGATAGTCGCCTAGACGACCATATTGATCTAGTTTGACAACGAAACTAGATCCGACACTTTTTACCTATTTTCATTCATGCTGCCATGTCACGTTTACTTTCAATTAAATGTACGCACTTTAACTGCTCATTACATGTCATGCATCAAATTGTTCTATCGTGATTGCGTAGCACACGCTACAATAATTGTAACTATTAAGGCTAGACACCTGCTTTTGCGGGCACAACCCTATGCCATATTGAAAAACACTTCTTGGCTTGTGATCCAGAAGCGAGCACAGTGTTATTGGGAAACCAACGCTCGATACACGTGGAGGGGTAGGGTTAAGCGATCACTTGAGCGTAGAAGTGTGTCCGTACAGCCACTTCAGCCAAAAGGCGTAAACCCTGTGCACATCGTGAATACAAGTTAATCGTGAAATCGTGAAATCGTGAAATAGTGATTTGTAGCTTTCTGCTACGACGTGCTTAATTATTTTTATCTTGTTAATTGTTGCACTTTTTTTTAATGTCATGCCATATCATCATTGTAGAACTGCTAGTTGCATTATTTTATTTGTATCCTTGCACAAAAGTTCTCTGCTTCCCTTGGGAGACTTTTGCTGACATGTGCCCTTTTCTCTTTGGGTGTCACATGTCAGGATTTGAGACAGAGCAGGTTGCTGAGGACGAGCAGTTCGTTGACGCTGAGTTCGAGGGTCCCTGCAGAGACCGAGTTCGAGGACACGGGTGACCAGTCCTAGACTCGTTTGGAGTCTTCCCTTAGTTGTTACCTTTCCTTAGTTGTTGTTAGGTTTCGGTGCGTAGCACCTATCTCTCTTTGTTTTGTCTGGCCATGCTTTAGGCCTATTGTTCAGACTCGTACTTTTGTGACTATTCTGTGATGTAATATTTGTTGGATGTTGTTGGTGGATATTTTCTTATCTGCTTTATTATTGTTGTTGTTTCGTCGCAATGCAAGGACATGCTACTTTTCGAAATTTTTACAGACGCTTATCAGACTGCAGCTTCACAGCTCCACGTCTGAGCGGACCTCCTCACGTCCCGCCTTCCATATTAGGGAAGCGGGGCGTGACAGGTTTTAGTGGTGGCCCATGCAGGTCCACTCTTTGCATCTATGAAATATCGGAACAAAAATGATGATAACAACATCCATTTAAATATTCATAACATTCGAGTCATGATTAAGTCTAATCTGAGCATTTTCTTGTCTTAGATGGCCGGTAGACGCATCACCCGAGGAGCTGGTAGTGGATCTGGAGCTGGTGGTGGAGCAGGACATGGTGAGGATGCTGATAGAGAACCCACCACGAGGGAGATGATGAGGATGATGCAGCAGATTGATGCACGTTCAGCAGGGCATGCTTCAGAATGCCCCTCGCTTCGAGCCGGGAGCGAAGCAGTTTCGAGAGCTGGGCCCGTCATATTTCACTGGGTCAGAAGGATCATTAGCTGCGGATGAATGGATGAAGAACACAGAGGATAACCTGCTTCTCTCGAAGGTTAACCCGGCTGGATGGGTTGACTTAGTGAAGAAGCAACTGAAGGACAATGCCCGCAGTTGGTGGGAGTCTGAAGAGCAGCTGTTGGCGAAGCCTATCCCCTGGGCCATTTTCAAGGCGAGATTTAATGATGAGTATTTCCCTCGAGCTGCCAAGAGGGAGCTGATGCAGCAGTTTATCAATCTGAAGCAAGGGAATCTGACGGTGGACCAGTACCACCAAGAGTTCATGAGACTGAGTCGCTTTGCGCCGAAGATGGTGGAGACTGCTGAGGATCGAGCTCAAAAATTCTTACAGGGTTTATCTTTAGAGCTGCAGAGTCTGATTTCCTCTTCGGACTTGGATTCTTACCAGAAGTTGTTGATAGCTGCCAAGAGGCAGGAGCTGATTGCCAATCAGAGGAGAGGACAGTATTCAGGTGCTGGGAAGAGGCCTATGGAGCAGGCCAGAGCTGTGGTTAGGCCTGGGTTCAAGCCTAATCAGTCCGTGCAGTTTAAGAGGCCAGGTGGGCCTACTCCGAAGTTGTGCCATTTTTGTGGCAAGGCTGGTCATGTGAAGGAGCAGTGTAGGAGATTCTTGGGCCAGTGCTTAGTTTGTGGTGACGCTACGCATGCATTGAAGGACTGTCCGAGAACTAAGCAACTGTGGAAGGCACCAGATGGAGTTCATCAGCAAAGAGCTCCAGTGGCTGCTGGACGTGGAGCGCCTCTCATTCCCCAGAAGCAGGCTTTCCAGCAGGCTGTTCAGCCTAAGAGGCAAGCCTTCACGATGACTGCAGTGGAGGCCGAGACTGAGGACGTAGTTATTGCAGGTAACTTCTATACTAGTCTTCCTTATTTATGCATTATATTTGATTAGTTATATCCATGTTAATTTAGTTGCATATTACCCTTAGGTGTCATCTTAGTTTCATCTCACCCGGCCTTGACCCTGTTCGATTCTGGAGCTTCCATGTGCATCCTATCTCGGAAGTTCGTAGTCGAACACTCAATATCCACATATACACTTCCCAAGTGTTGGAACATTACAACTGGGAATGGTGTAGTGAAGGTTGCACTGGGATGTAAACCGTGCCCGTTGGTGATTAGTGGACACGAACTGTATGCTAATTTCATTGTCCACGACCTATCCAATTTCGATGCTATACTCGGTATTGACTGGTTAGGAGATTTTTATGCCACGATCGACTGTCATCGGAAGAAAGTGGTGTTCGAAATTCCTGACCACCCAGTATTCGAGTTTGTCGGCGGAGGACGTTCGCTTGGACCTGTCAAGTTTTGAGCCCAGCCTTACCGATTGACCGTTGCATCTATGATTGCTGAACCAGAGAAGCCTGCAGTAGTGAGAGATTTCGAAGACGTCTTCCCTGAAGACATTTCTGGACTGCCGCCTGATCGAGCGTTGGAGTTCGGCATCGACCTTATGCCAGGAGCTCAACCAATTTCGAAGGCGCCGTACCGTATGGCTCCTGTAGAATTAGAAGAGTTGAGGAAGCAGTTGGATGAGCTACTACAGAAGGGTTTCATTCATCCCAGCGTATCTCCCTGGGGTGCACCCGTCTTGCTAATGAAGAAGAAAGATGGCTCGAGGAGAATGTGTATTGATTATTGAGAGTTGAATCAGATCACAGTGAAGAACAAGTACCCGCTGCCTCGCATTGATGATATCTTCGATCAGCTTGGTGGATCGAGTGTATTTTCGAAGTTAGATCTCCGGAGCGGATACCATCAAGTCAGAGTCAAGAAGGAAGATGTACTCAAGACCGCTTTTCGGACTAAGTACGGGCATTACGAGTTCGTTGTCATGCCGTTCGGTGTGACGAACGCTCCTGCTGTGTTCATGAATCTCATGAACCTTATCTTTTACGACTTCCTTGACAAGTTCGTGGTGATTTTCATCGACGATATCCTGGTGTACTCGAAGAGCGAGGAAGAGCATGCAGAGCATCTGAAGATGGTGTTAGAGACGCTCCGTCACCATAGACTGTATGCCAAGTACAGCAAATGCGAATTCTGGCTAGATAGAATTGCATTTCTTGGGCATGTAGTATCGAGAGCTGGTATTTCAGTGGATCCGGAGAAGGTCAAAGCAGTTAGTGAATGGCATACACCTCGATCGGCATCGGACATCAGAAGTTTTCTTGGATTGGCTGGATACTACCGCAGATTTATCAAGGATTTCTCGAGGATAGCTGAGCCGATGACGAGATTGACAAGGAAGGATATTAAGTTCTGTTGGTCAGACTCTTGTGAGCAAGCTCTTTCTACTTTGAAGGAGAGACTGACTACTGCACCAGTCTTAGCTATTCCAGACAGAAGCGGAGGCTTCGAAATTTTCTGCGACGCATCAGGCAAGGGACTTGGATGCGTTCTGCACCAGCACAATCATGTGGTCGCATATGCTTCGCGACAATTGAAGGTCCATGAGAAGAATTATCCGACCCATGATTTGGAGCTAGCCGCTGTCATCTTTGCTTTGAAGATTTGGCGACATTTCTTACTGAGTGAGAAAGTGAAAATCTTCACTGATCACAAAAGTTTGAAATATATATTCACCCAGAAGGAACTAAATATGAGACAGCGTAGATGGTTGGAATTGATGGCAGACTATGACATCGATCTTCAGTATCATCCAGGGAAGGTTAATGTTGTACCGGATGCCTTGAGTCGACTGCCCGAAGTGATGTTTCTCACAGCTCGGTGGAGATTGCAGCAGGATCTGCGAAGGATGAATATTGAAGCTGTACTACCGGGAGTCACATCGTCGTTGATGAACATGCAGATTCAGTCGACGATTGTAGATCGAATCAAAACTGCTCAAGATGGGGATGCTAAGTTGAAGAAGATCAGAGAGCAAGTCGAAGCAGGACTTCAGACAGATTTTCTGATTCACGCGGATGGATATTTGAGATATGGTAGTAGGGTCTGCGTACCTGCCGGAGATATCAGAGAGGAGTTGATGAATGAGGCTCACAGTTCACCTTATTCTATTCATCCTGGAGGTACTAAGATGTACAAGGATCTTCGTCAGAATTTCTGGTGGCATGGGATGAAGAGAAGCATGGCACGTAGTGTTGCCAAGTGCCTCGTGAGTCAGCAAGTGAAGGCTGAACACCATCGCATAGCTGGATTACTACAACCTCTGCCGATTCCAGAGTGGAAGTGGCAGCACATCACGATGGACTTCGTGACTGGCTTACCTCGGAGCACCAAGCAGAACGACGCGATCTGGGTTATCGTTGATCGATTAACCAAGTCCGCGCACTTTATACCTTTCCGAGTTGGGCAGTCCACTGAGATATTATCAAGGAAGTATATGGAGGTAATGACCTAACTCATACCTTAATAATTTCCTTCTAGTACTAGTCGTAATGTGAATTATGTCGTGTAGGAGATCGTGCGCTTGCATGGAGTCCCTGTGAGCATTGTATCAGATCGTGATACGAGATTCACATCTCAGTTCTGGAAGAGTCTGCAAACCAATCTGGGTACCAGTCTGAAGTTCAGTACTGCATATCACCCGCAGACGGGATGGACAGTCGGAGCGCACTATTCAGATATTGGAGGATATGTTGAGAGCTTGCATGTTGGACCTCAAGGGTTCGTGGGAGGATCACCTGCACTTGGTAGAGTTCTCCTACAACAATAGCTATCAGGCGAGCATTGGCATGTCGCCATATGCTGCTCTCTACGGGAGGAAATGTCGATCGCCACTGAGTTGGGATGACATCGGTGATAGAGAGCTCTTGGGCCAGAGATGATAGTAGAAGCAGTTGATGTTGTACGAGATATCAGGGACAAGCTTCGGATCACCCAGGACCGTTATAAGCATTGGGCAGATGCTAAGCGGCGTCCTCTGGAGTTTCAGCCAGGAGATCATGTGTTTCTGAAGATCTCCCCGAATCGAGGAGTGATTCGATTTGGAAAAAGAGGCAAGCTTAGTCCGAGATTTATTGGGCCTTTCGATGTGCTAGAGCGAGTTGGAGAAGTAGCTTATCGCTTAGCTTTGCCACCGTCCTTAGTGGGAGTACATGACGTCTTTCATGTGTCCCAGCTCCGTCGTTATATCAGCGACCCTTCTCATGCTGTGGACTACTCTGAGATTACAGTTCGGCAGATCTGACGTACGAACAGCAACCTGTGGAGATCCTAGATCGACGCCAGAAAGTCTTCAGGAACAAGACTGTTGATCTAGCCAGGGTGATGTGGCGTCGCGACTCGCCAGGAGAGTCAACCTGGGAGCGGGAAGATGAGATACGGGAGCGTTATCCATATTTGTTCCCTGCTCTTTAGTTGTGGAGAATTCCGAGGACGGAATTTTCTTAAGGTGGGTAGAATGTAACGGCCGGTATTTTTCTAGGCGTATTATTATTGTATGTCCGTATTTCCATCCGGATATTCTTGTGCGCGATTTCTTTTGTGCGTCGACGCGGGCGCGTCTTTCTCCTTATATATATATATTTTTTCATGGCGGTTAATAAATTTTTTTAACAATAATTAATTACACTAATTATTTACCCGAATTAGATTAACCCTAATCAAATATTGATTAAACTTTAATCTTAATCAAGTTACTAATTAACCTAACCTATTGATTCCACCGTTTGGGGTGGTTCAGATCCGACATTGAATTGAATCTTTCCCCCCACGTCCAGCCCCATCCTCCATCAAATTGTCTCCCCACTGTTTTTATAACAGTAACACCGTCAACACAAGCCAACCTGCAAAACTCTCCTTTCTCCTCCAAACAAGCCAACCTGCAACTTCCTCTTCCCACGCAAGGAAAAACCCTCAACCAGCAACCAATTTCATCCACAACCCAAATCAGAACCCAAATTCCCAAATCCAGAAATCAAACCCAATTCTCCCCAATCAAAAATCAGTCTCCCAAATTTTCCAAGCAGAAACTCAAATCAATTTCAGAATCAACTTCAAATCTGAAAACACCAAAAGTCAAAATCCAAAACCCAAACTGTCAACAACAAATCTGAAAGAAATAACTTCAGATTCAAAGAAATCAACACCCAAACTTCAGATCTGTTAAACCAAAAAGATTTACAAAAATTAGCAAACCCTACAAACCCTCTTCTCCTTCCTCACATTCCCTTGGCCGCACCCCCCTCACCTGAAGCGGCCGCCGTCGCCTTCAGCTCGCGCGCGCCGCCCAGCAGGCAAGCCGCCGCCGCCGCCCGCCCAGAAGCGCGCGCCGCCGCCGTGCGCTGGAGGCCGCCGTGGCTGCCGGAGGACGCGCCTGGACCCGCCATTGGCCGGAGAAGCCCCCTCTTTTGCGCCGCCGGCCGTTCTCCTCCTCCCCGTCGTCGCCTACAAGGTGAGCCTCCTCCCCTTTGTTTTTGCGTGTGATGCCCTCTCGGTTGGGTGCCTGCAAACATTGGAACAAAAAAAAGGATGAAAGGAGATGAAACGAAAGAGTCAGAGAGGAGAGAAGGGGAACCTGTGGGTCAAATGAAACTAATGAAAACTTATTGAATGAATAAAGGGAGATAGGCATTCATTTGACAGCCTAAGAATAAAGAAAGAGAAAAAAAAATAAGAGGGTGAATGAATGACAATGTGCCTTATTAATAAAAAGTCATTAAAGGAGAAAGAGTGTCAGGAGAGAGTGGAATAAATAATTTGTAAAGAGTATGAGACAGCCTTGTTAATACAAGAGAAGAATAGGTGAAGTTTTAATGTAAGTTGTTAGATAGGTATTTTAATATAAGTTGTAATATGTGGAGTTTTTTATCAACCGTACCCTTATGTTGACATTATAATTAGCTTAGCAAATGTTAACTAGAAGTTAATTAGTGGGTTGGTTGTTAGTTTAAATCCACATGTTAAATCTTTAGGTATTTTTTTAAACCAGCATGTTATTTACTATTAAATAATGTTAGGATAATAAAATTGGAATGAGGCGTATCATGTTAATTTAACACAGTATAAACACTACCCTAGCTAGAGAACCCGATAGAATTAGTCGAACCCAATTCGGGTGTTATTTTAATATTACACGTATTTCACAGAAATCTAATTCAGTGTTTTGTTTAACCAAAACAGCGAACCGGACTCACCGTAACCCAACGCTCGAACTCACGACAACCGATATCACCAGAACAGGCAAGTGATACTTGCCAGTAATTATTTAGGCCATGTTTTAGGCCAATTTGTGTAGTTGCGTAAAAGAGACTAGGCGGTGAAATGATAGTCGCCTAGACGACCATATTGATCTAGTTTGACAACGAAACTAGATCCGACACTTTTTACCTGTTTTCATTCATGCTGCCATGTCACGTTTACTTTCAATTAAATGTACGCACTTTAACTGCTCATTACATGTCATGCATCAAATTGTTCTATCGTGATTGCGTAGCACACGCTACAATAATTGTAACTATTAAGGCTAGGCACCTGTTTTTGCGGGGCACAACCCTATGCCATATTGAAAAACACTTCCTGGCTTGTGATCCAGAAGCGAGCACAGTGTTATTGGGAAACCAACGCTCGATACACGTGGAGGGGTAGGGTTAAGCGATCACTTGAGCGTAGAAGTGTGTCCGTACAGCCACTTCAGCCAAAAGGCGTAAACCCTGTGCACATCGTGAATACAAGTTAATCGTGAAATCGTGAAATAGTGATTTGTAGCTTTCTGCTACGACGTGCTTAATTATTTTTATCTTGTTAATTGTTGCACTTTTTTTTAATGTCATGCCATATCATCATTGTAGAACTGCTAGTTGCATTATTTTATTTGTATCCTTGCACAAAAGTTCTCTGCTTCCCTTGGGAGACTTTTGCTGACATGTGCCCTTTTCTCTTTGGGTGTCACATGTCAGAATTTGAGACAGAGCAGGTTGCTGAGGACGAGCAGTTCGTTGACGCTGAGTTCGAGGTCCCTGCAGAGACCGAGTTCGAGGACACGGGTGACCAGTCCTAGACTCGTTTGGAGTCTTCCCTTAGTTGTTACCTTTCCTTAGTTGTTGTTAGGTTTCGGTGCGTAGCACCTATCTCTCTTTGTTTTGTCTGGCCATGCTTTAGGCCTATTGTTCAGACTCGTACTTTTGTGACTATTCTGTGATGTAATATTTGTTGGATGTTGTTGGTGGATATTTTCTTATCTGCTTTATTATTGTTGGTTATGCGACGAACGGTGACTTTACGCATACTCCAAAGAAGCTCAACCACACACGAGACGAAGACGAATTTACTAGTTCTACATCAATCACAAAATGAAGCTCGTGCTCAAGCTTAATGAAGAAGGAACTCAAATTCAGGAGAAGCAAGCATCTACCAGATCAGCTTCCCGAAGGTCTTGTCTTAGTGTAGTGTGTGAGTTCTTAGGATTATGTTAAAGCCAAAGTAGATATCACACACACACACACACAAATGATTTCAAAAGAGAAATGTTTTAAATGTTTTAATATCTTTTTTAAACTCTTGAGAGAAATAAGCTAGTCGATCCATTATCAGTAGTCAACCTCCAATACACCCAGGAGTTGATTACGTCTTTCAACTAGCTGAGTTTCAGAGAAAATTACTCTGGGAGTCGACTACCAGTCAGAAGCAGAATTCCTATTGAAATTCTCTGGGAGTCGACTACCACCTTGAGGGAGTCGACTACCAGCTGTCGTTTTCCAACGACTCTGCTTCCTAATTTCGCTCAATTTCCATATTTGCTTGAGCTGAAAGTCAAATGTTTTTGAAATTCAAATTCTTCTCTTGAAACCTATAAATAGATTTCTTGAGATCATTTCTAATATAAATATCAAGACAATCAAATTCTCTATTCTCTATTGTGCTGAAATTCTAAAGATCTCTCGTTCTATTTGCTCTCATCGTCATGACCAACTCTGTTTTAATCTCTGATCTCCAATCTCATTCTAAAGTTATTATTTTCTGAGATCTGATTTTTTCGTTTGGCTATTTTTAAAGTTGTTTAAAAATCCTTGTTCTTAAATTTCTATTCTTAAAGGATTTTTGAAAAACAAACAATCGAAGATCACAAAGAATCATCTTCTATTTTTGTGTGATCTTAAGATTGATTTGAATTCTTTTTGGCTACATAACACATTTATTTACTTTGGCTATAGAATTCTGGGTGTAATCCAAATTCCACTAATTTTTGTGGTGAGTTGGAAACTTGTTTTGATTTGTGGATTCCCTTTGTTGTAAGGGACAGGAAAATCCTAGACAAGTCTAGGTGGTTGGAAATCCTGGTCAAGGCTAGGTGTTTGAAAAATCCTAACGAGTGAAGTTAGGTACTTGTATTGCTTAAGGCAATAGTAGAAAATCTCGTACCGGATTGGTCGAGGACTGGACGTACCCAAGTTGTGGGGAACCAGGATAAAAATCATTGTCTTTGCGTTTGCATTTTCTGAGTTTGTGTATATTCCCTGCAACAGTACTTTACTTTACTTATTGATACTCTGTATCTTTGTAATTCATTCTTTTAATACTATTACAAAGTTCATTTATTTATTTCCGCTGTGTAGAGATATATTGCTTGTAATCTTATCTTTATATTATCTCATCGTTCAGCAGAGCTTTGCACTCAAACTCTCTGGGAGTCGACTACCACTTTGAGAGAGTCGACTACCTGCTGTGAGATCACTCTGTTAACATTCTTTATAAGATTACTTTGTTGATTAAGAACCAAACGTAGATCACTCTACTTGGTTTCTTAGGCAACATTAGAAGGTTTTTAATTGTGCTAATCAACGATCGAAAAATTTTAATATTTGAACAACATTATTTAACCCCCCTTGTAGTGTTGTTTGCCATCCACAGGATCCAACAGGTTAGTGTAAGAGGGGCTAGTGTGAAAAGGGGTTGGATTAGTGGCATGCTTGTAAATATTTAGAAGGGTAAGGGGTAAAATGGTCATTTGGTCTAAATGAGGGTGGTGTGTGTGTATAGTAAAGAAGTGTGTGCATAAAGTAATGGCAAACTTGTAAATACATGAAAGTTGAGGGGTAGTTTTGGGAGGGTATTTTGGTCATTTCACAAGATGCATGCTTATCTTAAGGGAGGTTCTAGTGATAGATATTTTGTAGGAGTCTTCTTTCTTCTTCTTTATCTTTCATTTCTTTTCTCTTTTCATTTCTTTTTTTCCTCTCTCTCCTTCCCTACAACTAGGCCGAACTCACCCTCCCCCCTTTCCTCTTCATCATGGCTCTAAAACCATAATTTTGTCTCTAAAATCCAAGAAACCCTAGGTTTGCTTCAAGGAGAAAGGTGGAAAGAAGAAAAGAGAAGAGAAGGAGAAAGGGCTTCTTAAGGTAGGATTCTAACTTGGACTAGGGATTTTATTTAGGGTTATGGTGGACCTGATGGTACAGTGGGATGTTATTTAGATTACTCATGATATTGAATTCATGTGATATGTGTGCAATAATTCAAAAAGTTCAAGTTTTCCCTTGGAATTCTTAGCATAACCAACCTCTTGAAAATCTGAACTTATGTGGTATGTTGTTATTTGTATCCCGGTCTCTGTGGCTTGAATAAATTTCCAAAAAATTATATACTTATATCTCTTGAAATTCTAACTCATGTTCATATAAAATATCATATATGTTCTGTACAAAAATTAAGAGAAAAATGGGATATTTTGCAACATAGCAGAAATCTGTTAGTTTTGACACTCTTCACTAAAATAATCTTAACTACCTCTGTACTTAATGAAATTAGGTGTTTTAGGACATTTTGGATAACTACTCTTCAAGATAAACAATTTTCATGTTTTGCATTCCAACCAGATCTGATTGTAAGTACGAGTAAATCATTGATTAAGTTGATGCAGTGTTTCTGTTTTTCTGCAAAATTGTTATCTGTTACTAAATTGAACACCAAAAATCACACACTTTGTATTATTTTCTAAAAATTGGTGTGTGAATGTAAAACTGGCATATCTATAACTTTGTAGTTATGAATTTTGTCGAATTCGAACTGGAATTCCCTGAAACAGTCCCCTTTACTGACTGCCTGCAATTTCCAGCAAGCTATGGAAGTGTTGCTTTTAATCCTTAATTGTAGTCATTCTTGCCATAATTGCTCTTAATTAGTGTTAGTACATGGTGGAATGTTATTTATGTCATTGGCACATGCAAATGCTAATGTAGGGGGTCATGTGTATGATGCCCACCATGTGTTCGATGAAATGCCCCAATGAATGTGAAGTTAAGGAACTTGAGAAATAGCCATGGATATATTTATGGCATGAATTATACTTATGAATTTGCGTAAGTCTTGCTGAGAATTATGACACATGATAAGTCAACTAGGATGTCTCGATCTGCCCTATGGTGAGTGAACACCCTAGTATGGGGATGTGGGAAGAACTGGGTATTGCTTAACTGTAAGGGACTGGACTGGGAAGGTGGGGGAAAAGAGATGTGATATGCGATATTTGTGCAATGGCCCAGTTGCCATGTACGGTAGGGTATGTATTTTTGTGTGTGTGATATATAGTATATTATGCTTGTATAGCATGCAGTGTGTATCATATTATTTCAGTGTGTATATGCATGTATACTTGTGTAGTATATAGTAATTATGTGGTGTGTATAGTAAATAGTCTAATGCAGGCCTATTTGTATGACTCTATGGGTGAGTGTATAACTATATGCATGTCATATATGGATGCATATGGCAGCATGGATGAGAATGTCCTGGGTGCTTATGTGATTGATTATGTGTTTATAGTGTATCTAGTAGTGTGGTGTATATAGTAATGTAGTGTGTGTAGTGTTATTATTTGTGTGTCATTATTAATATTGTATTGTTAATGTATGAATATTGGTTTATATGGTAGTGCATGGTGTATTAATACTAATATGATAGTAGTGTTAGTATTCCTTATTATTGTTAGTATTATTATTATTATTGTTAGTACTAGTATTATTAGGTTGATTATGTTTAATAGCCTTGTGTATTAGTGGCGATATGTTATTGATGATAGTAGTAGTGTGCTATTATTATTATGAGTATTGTTAGTATTGTTGTTGTGAGTATTAGTGGTAGCATTAGTATTAGTACTATTGTTATTATTGTGGTGGTTGTGGTTTTAATATTATTAGAGAATGGCATTATTGTGTATGTCTTGTGTGGGTAGAGTAAGTGGGATGGTGAGTAGTAAGTGCTTTTAGTTATTAAAGGAGGGAAGTGTGTATAGAAGAGGGATGTGTGTTAAGTGATGTAGAGATTTTCATCCCTTTGACTTTTCCACCCTTCTTCCTCATCTTTGACGTTTCAACCATGATTTAAAAAAGGATAAAGGATTTAAGAAAAGAGACAAAGAAAGAAAAGAGAAAATAAAAAGAAAAGTCTAGAAAAGAAAAGAAGATAAAAGAAATGAGAAAACTCTAGAAACCATTCACTTCCCTTTTCTCTTTCACGTTTCAACCATGATTTAAAAAAGGATAAAGGATTTAAGAAAAGAGACAAAGAAAGAAAAGAGAAAATAAAAAGAAAAGTCTAGAAAAGAAAAGAAGATAAAAGAAAGGAGAAAACTCTAGAAACCATTCACTTCCCTTTTCTCTTTCTACCCGTTTTCCTTTATCTTTTCTCATATATTTTTGTTATTTTCGTTTTCCCCCTTTCCCCTCACATTTTCCCTCAATTTTTCATGGGAAATCTCATCTCTTTCCTCCTTTAGAGCCCTAATCCAAAGTGCTAGCAAGTGGGAGTTGAATGAAGCTTAAAAAGGGGAGTATTCACATGCAAGTTTGGAGCTTTTTGATGGAGTCTTGAAGGAGAGTTTTGGATGGAGTTAAAGCTTGGATTTTATAAGAAAAGGAAGCAACTTGAGGTAGGAATCCTACTCCCCTAGCATGTTACTTGCATGCCATGTTTTCCAAGCAAAAGGTTTCATTTTTCCCTTAAATATATGCATGCTTTTACTTCCAAGTTAACTCCTTGTTAATTATTATGAAATCACATGCAAGTTGTCATCTTTCTTAAGAAAACATGAAAAAGATTGCCCCTTTACTATGTTTGTAGGTTTACTTGCTCATTTTTCTTAAGAAGTTGTAATCTTTATTTAAGTTGCATACTAAAGTTAGTCCCTTTATGTTGTTGTGATGTTTAGGTCAATTCCTTTAGTGGTTGATATGAATCCTTAAGCAAGTTGCATATAAAAGTAATTAATTTGTGATGCTCCTTAAGAAAGTTGTGACCTTTATTGAATTCCTTGCAAATGTCTTATTTTCCATGCACAAGCTATTATTGTGATGCACTATGCTTGTTTTACTTTCCTTTATTTAAGGATTCATGTATAAAGATGCTAGCTTTATGACATCGTTGTGCTAATGAGCCAAAGTGTAATCTTCATTTTAAGTGGAAGAATATGTGGATGTGTTTCATGTTAATTATGGCATTGAGCCCTTTCTATGACATTGTGGTGTTGTGATTTAAGAATTATGCACAAATTAGTCCCTTAAATTGTTTGTGGTGGAAACATGTAGAGGATTTCGATATTGGCTTCCTTTAAATTGCAAGGTATGAGAGGACCTCCTCCCTTGATAATTCGGCCAAGGGCCCTTGTGCTCCTTGTTGCAAAGCATGCAAAACTTTATCAATAAAACTTGCATCCTTAGTGATAAAGCCCTTTTATTGTTCATATATTTATTTTTTAGAATGAAGTTTGCTTTTTTGTAAACTCACATTTTTTCATTAGAAAGCAAATTTTTGCGTAGAAAGCTTCCATGTTCGATAATGATGTTTCTATTTTAAATATTAAAGTTTTACTTGTTAAGTTCTTACTTGGAAAAGCTTTCTTTATTGTCATCAACTTAAGGCTTAAAGTTTTCATAAAATTCCTTAAGGGTTTTCTTTAAAATATGCATTTTTCTTAAGGTTCTTAAGCGTTTCTATTCAAGTTAATAACTCTCTAAAGTTCACTCCTTAAGTTTTAAGGACCTTTAATTGATTTTACTAAAGCTAACACTTCTTTAAAAACTCTTAACTAAATTTCCTAGAAGCTAGCATTCTTTTTAAAGACCTTTAAATACAACAACATGTATTGTTCATTAATGATCTTGTATTTTTCCTTACGCTTATTAGGCACTCTATTTAGATATGTTTTTAAGGTTCCTTTAGGAGTTTCATCAAAGCTTGTACTCTTATTTGGCACATTAAATAGTCCTTTAAAAGCTTGCATTTTTATATAGCCATCATGTGCAAATTTGTGACTTGATAAAGTGAGTAAGTGGCCAAGTTGAACTTGTCAATCTTAATGAGATAGCATGCTAAGGTTACTCTCCCTTGTATTAATTCATGCAAAGTGCTCTCTTTTGCATACATGTATTGCCATGCATACTAAAAGGTGATCTCTTTTATGAAAGTCACAAGTTGTTATCTTTTTGATAATGCATACTTGCACAAGTTGTCCTCTTTGTTAATAATTACGCTCAAAGTTACCTAGATGTGGAAATGTGCAAATATTGTGAAATTATGTTCTTTAAAGGGGTAATACATATGACAAAACACCCATAATATTGTCGCCCATGTGCCTCTTATGTGCATTGTGGTGTTGTGATGGAAGGAATAAAGAGAGGATGGAAATGAAGAGAATGCAATGAGAATATAATGGAGAATGGTGTTGTGATAATTGGCACGAAGACTCTAATGAAGTATGGTGTTGTATGGTTCATATTGGAAAGTTCATGTTGCATGTTATTTCCCTTAATTTCAATGAATGTTTTATGTTGCATCCCTTATGTTGTATGCTTTATGTTCCCTTATGTCACCTTACTGCAAATCTCACATTGTATGCATTTTAATGATGTGATGCTAATAAAGAATGTGGATGTCTCGGTCTGCCATATGGCGGGTGAGTACCCTAGAAAGGGGTTGGAGGGAAAACTGGGTACTAGTAGGGTATGCGGACTGGACTGTGTTGTGATGTTGTGATGTACCTTGCTCAGTTTCGGGTACTTTGTGGTGTTTACCGTACCTTGCTCAGTTTCAGGTACGAGGTTTTGTGATGTTGTGGAGTTTTCCTCACTCGTACTTCGTTGCGAGGGAATGGGTGGAGTGAGAGGCCCCGTTAAGGAAACAGTGCTCGTGTACCACTAGCGGATGCTCTTTACCGCCCCACCTTGGGGTGGAGTCCAGTTCCTCATATTCAACGATGCACCTAGGGTTCCAAAGAACATTTAATTAGATAAATAAGTTACTAAATTTGTAATTCTTTGTAACCTTGTCTCTGTGCTACGTTAGTTGTTCAGTTAATAACTGTTGTGGCTCTTTACAGTTTTTGCATTGTAGTTATGTTTAATTGCCTTATTTTCTTTGCTCCCTTTATACATTGATGTATTGCCATGCCATATTCCAGTAGCACTTCATTTGTGGCACTTGTTCACTCAGTAGTTGCATTTAGGATTGGCATACTAGAGGGAGTTGGATATACTACTGGAGTACGCGTTGATGTGCTCCAATTTGTGGTTTTCAGGCTTATAGATCTGGAGGCAGGGAGATGGAGTTGGAATTATGGTTGAGGAGCTTGGGAGCTAGTGGCTAGAGATTTGTGGAGTTGAGTTTGAGTAGAGTGTGGGTTTGGGGTGTGAGATGAGTGTATGTGACTCTTGTACTTTTGGGTCTCTTTTGGGGGTGAGTTGATGATGTATAACGATAGAATGATGTTGTATAATCATGGAGGATATAGATATAATCTTTGTTGTTCCAGTGTTTTCTCTTTGGTTGTCTGTGTTGTGGTTCTGTGTTAGCCTTGTATTGGTTGTTTATTAGGAACATTACAGGTACTATCCCAGCAGTGCGCAGTGGACCTGCTGACTCAATTGTATTTTCTTTCTCTTCTTCCTTTGTAACACTCGCTACTCTGGGAGAACCTGGGACAGATTTGTACTTCCCGGGTATCCTGGGGAGCGGGGCTTACAGTTTGTTCTCACTCGCCTTTATCGGGAGTGAAGGTGGCTTGGTGCTTGTGTTAATGTGGAGTTCCTCACTCTTGCCAGGGACGGGGGAGCTGAAAGGCCCGGCATACAGTGCCTGTGTCCACTGCGTCGTGTGTTATATTCATCCCAAATTTAGGATGAGGTCCAGGCCCTTATCTATACGTAATACACAGGCTTCCAAAAGAATCACTAATAACTGCTAATTAATGAACTTCACCTGTGTTTGTTGTTTGCACAATTGTGTGTTGTTTCCTTTACTCTGACTGCTTGTACCCTATGTTGTATGTACACTCATAACCCTAAATAGTTTTCCTACCCTAGTTGGTTTCCTACTGGGCATGTTTTGACGTGCTCATCCTACTTTTCAGGACCTGAGCAAGCGATGCCCGAGCAGGATCTACCTTAGGAGATCACCCAGACGTGAGCTTGACCTTGGGGACGCTACTCTTCTTTTGGGCTATACCTTGTAGTGTGGGTTGGCGTAGAGTAATGGGTGAGTTGTCTTTTGTAGTTGTGGAATGTTTGGTAGCTTGTAGTACTTCATATGTACTCTCGAGTTAGTTTTCACCTTGTACTTGATGCTTGTATGTAGTTGTGTTGTTGGATGTATACTATTGGGTTATGTACTTTCTGTGATGGCTTTATGTGGTTGTTCTCTTTCCATGTCTGTGATGTATGATCCCAACATTCGCAGTGGCCTACTTCCTGTATGTTATGCACTTACGCTTGGTATGATACCACGGCTTGTCATACTCCATCCTCCATTTCCGTGGGAAGGATTGCACTACTGGGTATTTGTGAGAATTGGGCGTGACAAGAACCCTCTTAGCCTATAGATAATCCTTTTGATTCTTCTCTCTTCTCCGAAAATGGCAGCGGCTTCTCTGAAGAACACAACGCAAGCTTCAGAAAAATTGCAGCTCTCTACTCTATGCAAAAAAAAACTAAATCACCAGCAGCTTCGCTCTAGTTATTTCTTTTGGGTTTTCAACGGCTATATGACTCCCTCTCTGTTGGTGGTAAAAACAAAGGAAAGGCTCCAATGCCTTCAAGTCCCCACCACTAACATTAAAACCGGGCCCATT
>CM061136.1:161756038-161781737 GCA_030789695.1 Scilla litardierei
CACTCTAGCATTTACTTTTTCAGCATTCAATATCTAGAAAGTTGTAGCCTAGTAAGTTGTATCCTAGTAAAGTGTACCCTAGTAAGTTGTGTAATCAGCCTTGGAAGCTGTTGGCTATTTACCTTTCAGCATTCAATGTCTAGAAAGTTGTAGTCTAGTAAGTTGTAGCCTAGTAAGTTGTGTAATCAGCATTGGAAGTTGTTGGCTATTAAATACTGATCTATATCATTATCAATGTTGTATGTCTTCTTTAAAGAGAGCTTTGTAACTTAGAAGATCAGTTTTGTTGAATGAAAATTCTGAAGTTGCAAGTTCTCTCAAAACATGTTAAATTGTGGGAAGGTTAGTGGTGAGACAAGTGAGTTCTTTATCAATTGGGAGGGTGGCCTGGCCTTTAATTTCAGTAGTGGTGAACTCCATTTTCTGATCTTGAGTGCTGGCATAGCCTTTATCTCGATCTCTATCCTCCGTTCTGTTCTTCAATTCTGAACTCCACACATTTCATTACCTGTCACTCATCATTTTTCCTGAAGAAATAGCACATGTGTTACCTCCAATCCGAGGGATTGAATATCTGATTGATTTTGTTCCCAGTGCGACGATTCCAACCCGACCAGCCTATAAGAGCAATCTCAAGGAGACAAAGGAACTTCAACGGAAGGTAAGGGAGTTGTTGGAGAAAGGGTACGTGAGGAAGAGCATGAGCCCATGCGCTATTTCAGTTTTACTTGTACCTAAGAAGGATGGATGTGGAGAACGTGTGTTGACTACCAAGCCATCAACATCATAACAGTAAAATATTGTCATCATATTCCTCGCTTAGATGATATGTTAGATGAGCTACATGGTTCTAAAATTGTGCTGAAGCTAATCTTGGAACTCGGAGATTGGATTTGGTTGCATATGATAAAAGAGAGATTTCCAGAACAAAGACGCTCAAAATTACTTCCAGGGGGAATGGCTCCTTTCCAAGTCCTAGAGCATATCAATGACAACACTTACAAGCTAGATTTATCTGGTGAGTATAATGTAAGTTCTACATTTAATATTACTGATTTGAGTCTTTTGATGTAGGTGATGATTTGAGGACAAATCCTTTTTAAGAGGAGGAAATGATGCAAATCATATCACAACTTCAAATGATCAAGTTCAAGTTCCAATTGGACCAATTAAGCGATCGCGAGCAAAGAAGTTCAAAGATGTACTCAACGAGTTGATTCAAGAGATTTAGGCTCAAGCAAATTCATGGAGGTCCATTGATCATGAGCCATATGGTCAACAAAGATGGCTCAACATGACTCAAGTTCTAGAAGAATCCGACTATGGCTAGCTTAAATTCTGCAAATAAATTGGCATGCTTTGAATTACTCTTTTTGGAAGGTTTGCATGCCAATTTACTCTTTTTGGAAGGCTTGCATGCCAAAATACCCTATTTGGAAGGCTTGCATGCCTATATAATTAATTTCATTTTCTATGGAGGCAAAATACTCTATTTGGAAGGCTTGCATGCCTATATATTTAGTTTCCTTTTCTATTTTTGGCATGTGATCAGCCAATTAATGGGCCGATTTGTAGCCATAGTTTTAGCCTAAATTTTAGGAGCTTTCCTTGTAATTTCGAGCCTATTAAAAGGAATCTAAGCAATGGAAAATGCAGTTGATTTTTCGGTAAAATTTCTGAGAGAATTTCTCTTTGGTTCTTTGGAAAAACTATTCAAACTTATCGGAGTTTTCTGTGGCGTTCACCATCGACTTATCAAACGGATTTCCGCCACTGTTTGTGGCATCTTCCTTAAACCGAGGTTCTTGTTTGCAATAAGCAACGGGTCGAGGTCATCTATACCGAGGTTCTTGCTTTTGTCGTACAACGGGTCGAGGTCCCCATCCAAATTTTGATTATAGAACGATCTTAGGTTCCTCTTCATTGTCGGGTCTTGTCGTTTCTGGCAAGGTTCGCATCAATTTGACCTCATTCCTCTAAAACTCCCACGAAATCCGTACGAGTCCCCGAAATCAGAGACTGGTGCAATTGCTTGTGTTTTGAATCCAAGAGTTAATTTGTGTAATTTTCTATAGAAAACGATGGTGACGCAGTATGGAAGCCCCGGAACAAAGATTTCGATTGTTTGAGGCTTAGAATGCCCTCCTTCATCCATTAGAGTGAGCTAGGGCAGCCAACAATCGAAAAACACTTCAAACGTGTTATTTTGGACAACCGCTGGGCAATTCCAATTGAAATTTCGTAAAAATTAGGACAACTACCTCCTCTCCACGTAAAAACAATATTTACTCTCCATTTGTCCTCATATTTATCCAAATCTCCCATGAAATCCGTGCGAGTCCCAGAAATCGGAGACGGGTGCAATAATTCTTGCAGTTTTTTGGTGGAAAACGATGGTGACGCACAATCGAAAGTCAGGAACGAATATTTCGATCGTTTGATACCTAAAATGCCCTCCATCTATTAGAGTGAGCTAGAGCAGCTATAAATCGAAAAATGCTTCAAATTTTCAATTTTGGGCAATCGTTGGGCAATTGCAATTGAAATTTCATGGGAATAAAGAAAACAACCTCATATCTGCCTTGAAACAATGTTTACTCTATATTTATCCTCATAGGCCGCCTAAACTCCCAGAAATCTTTGCGAGTCCCAGAAATCAGAGATGTGTGCACTTACTTGTGTTTTTAATCCAAGAGTAAATTCTTGTCGTTTTCGATGGAAAACGATGATGACGCACTATCGAAAGCTCAGGAACGAAGATTTCGATCCTTTGGGTCCTAGAATGTACTACTTCCTCCATTAAAGTGAGCTAGGGAAGCCAGAACCAAAAAATGCTTCAAACCTGCTATTTGGGGGCAACCGTTTGGTAATTCTAATTGGAATGACTTGGGACTAGAGAGTAAACAACCTTCTCGCCCCATAGATTTACTCTCCATTTTTCCTCATAGTCAACCAAAACTCCCAAAAATTCGTGAGAGTCCCAAAAAAAAGAGACGTGTGCAATTGCTTGTTTTTTGATTCCAAGAGTAAATTCGTGTAGTTTTTCTGTGGAAAATGATGGTGATGCACTATCAAAAGCTCAAAAACGAATATTTCGATCGTTTGAGGCCTAGAATACACTCCTTCATCCATTAGAGTGAGCTAGGGCTGCCAGAAATCGAAAATTGCTTCAAACCTTCAATTTTGGGCAACCACAAGGCATTTGCACTTGAAGTTTCATGGGAATTAAAGAAAACAATATCCTCTCTGAATTGAAACAATGTTTGCTCTATAATTATCCTCATAGTTCGTCAAAACTACCATGAAATCGTCGCGAGTCCTAGAAATCAGAGACGGATGCAATTGCTTGTGTTTTGAATCCAAGAGCTAATTTTTAGTGTTTTTCAGTTGAAAACGATGGTGACACACAATCGGAAGCTCAGTAACGAATATTTCGATCGTTTGGGGCCTAGAATGCCATCCTTCATCTATTCGACCAAAACTCCCACGAATTCCATGTGAGTCCCAGAAATCAGAGACGGGTACCATTGCTTGTGTTTTGAATCTAAGAGTAATTTGTTGTAGTTTTCGGTAGAAAACAATGGTGACGCACAATCAAAAGCTCAGGAAAGAGGATTTCGATCGTTGGAGGCCTATAATGTCCTCCTTCATCCATTAGAGTGAGCTAGGGCAGCCAGAATCCGAAAAATGCTTCAAACCATCCATTTTGGACAACCGTTGGGCAATGCCAATTGAAATTTCATGGGAATAGAAGAAAAAATCTCCACTCCATATATAAACAATGTTTACTCTACATTTGTCCTTATATTCCTCCCAAACTCCCACGAAATCCGTGCGAGTCCCAAAAATCAGAGACATGAGTAATTTCTTGTGTTTTGAATCCAAGAGTAAATTCTTGCATTTTTCGGTAAGAAAACTATGGTGACGCATAATCAAAAGCTCGGGAAAGTATATTTCGATCGTTTGAGGCCTAGAATGCCCTCCTTCATCCATTAGAGTGAGCTAGGGTAGCCAGAAACCGAAAAATGCTTCAAACCACCTATTTTGGACAACCGTCGATCAATGCCAATTGAAATTTCATGGGAATATAGGAAACAACCTCCACTCCGCTTAGAAACAATGTTTACTCTCAATTTGTCCTCATATTCCTCCCAAACTCCCACAAAATCCGTGTGAGTTCCAAAAATCAGAGACATGTGAAATTTATTGTGTTTTGAATCCAAGAGTAAATTCTTGCAGTTTTTCGGTAGAAAACAATGGTGACCCACTATCAGAAGTTCAGAAAAGAATATTTCGATCATTTGAGTCCTAGAATGCCCTCCTTCATAAATTAAATTGAGCTATGGCAGCCAGAAACCAAAAAATGCATCAAACCTGCTATTTTGGGCAACATTTGGGCAATTCTAATTGAAATTTCATGGAAATAGAAGCAACGACCTCCTCTCCCCTTAGAAACAACGTTTACCCTCCATATGACCTCATTCCTCCAAAACTTCCATAAAATCTGTGCGAGTCCCCAAAATCAGATACAGGTACAATTGCTTGTGTTTTGAATCCAATAGTAAATTCGTGTAGTTTTTTGTAGAAAACGTTGGTGACGCACAATCGAAAGATCTGGAACGATGTTTACTCTATATTTATCCTCATAGTCTGCCAAAACTCCCATGAAATCGTCGCGAGTCCCAGAAATCAGAGACTGGTGCAATTTCTTGTGTTTTGAATCCAAGAGTCAATTCTTACAGTTTTCGGTTGAAAACAATGGTGACGCATAATCGGAAGCTCAGGAACGAATATTTCGATCGTTTGGAGCCTAGAATGCCCTCATTCATCTATTAGAGTGAGATATGGTAGCCAGAAATCGAAAAATGCTTCAAACCATCAATTTTGCGCAACCGTTTGGGCAATTGCAATGGAAATTTCGTGGGAATAAAGAAAACAACCTCCTCTCTACCTTGAAACAATGTTTACTCTATATTTATCCTCCTAGTCTGCCAAAACTCCCACAAAATTCTTGTGAGTACCAAAAATCCGAGAGGTGTGCTAATGCGTGTGGTTTTGAATGTAAGAGTAAATTTGTGTAGTTTTTCGGCAGAAAATGATGGTAACACACTATCTGAAGCTCAGGAACGAAGATTTCGATCGTTTGTGGCGTAGAATGCACTCCTTCATCCATTAAAGTGAGCTAGGACAGCCAGAAACCGAAAAATACTTCAAACCTGGTATTTTGGAAAACCGTTGGGTAATTCCAATTTAAATTAATGGGAATGGAGGAAACAACATCCACTCCGCAAACACGCAATATTTACTCTCCATTTGTCCTCATATTCCACCAAAACTCCCACGAATTACGTGTGAGTCTAAGAATAATTCTTCTACTTTTTCGGCAGAAAACGATTGTGTCGCACAATCGAAAGCTCATAAAATAGGATTTCGATCGTTTGAGGCCAATAATACCGTCCTTTATCCATTAGAGTGAGCTAGGGCAGCCAAAACCCGAAAAATGCTTCCAACCATATATTTTGGACAACCGTTGGGTAATGCCAATTGAAATTTCGTTAGAATAGAGGACACAACCTCAACTCTACATAGAAACAATGTTAACTCTCCATTTGGCCTCATATTCATCCAAAACTCCCATGAAATCCGTGCGAGTTCCAAAAATCAGAGACATGTGAAATTTATTGTGTTTTGAATCCAAGAGTAAATTCTTGCAGTTTTTCGGTAGAAAACAATGGTGACCCACTATCGGAAGTTCAGAAAAGAATATTTCGATCGTTTGAGTCCTAGAAACCAAAAAATGCATCAAACATGATATTTTGGGCAACCGTTGGGGAATTCAAATTGAAATTTCATGGGAATAGAGCAAATCACCTCCTCTCCCCATAGAAACAACGGTTACCCTCCATTTGACCACAATCCTCCAAAACTCTAACGAAATCTGTGTGAGTCCCTGAAATCAGAGACTGGTGCAATTGCTTGTGTTTTGAATCCAAGAGTAAATTCGTGTAGTTTTTCTACAGAAAACGATGGTGATGCAGTATCGGAAGCTCTGGAACGAAGATTTCGATTGTTTGAGGCCTAGAATTCCCTCCTTTATTCATTAGAGTGAGTTAGGGCAGCCAGAAATCGAAAAACAATTCAAACGTGTTATTTTGGACAAGCGATGGGTAATTCCAATTGAAATTTTGTCAAAATTAGGAAAACTACCTCCTCTCTACGTAGAAACAACGTTTACTCTCTATTTGTCCTCATATTTATCCAAATCTCCCACGAAATCCGTGTGAGTCCCAGAAATCGGAGACGGGAAACGATGGTGACACAAAATCGGAAGCTCAGGAACGAATACGTCGATCGTGAGAGAGACCTAAAATGCCATCCTTCATCTATTAGAGTGAGCTAGGGCAGCCAGAAATCGAAAAATGCTTCAAACCTTCAATTTTGGGCAACCATTGGGCCATTGCAATTGAAATTTCGTGGGAATAAAGAAAACAACCTCCTATTTGCCTTGAAACAATGTTTACTCTATATTTATCCTCATAGGCCGCCAAAACTCCCACGAAATCTTTGTGAGTCCCAGAAATCAGAGATGGATGCACTTGCTTGTGTTTTGAATCCAAGAGTAAATTCTTGTCGTTTTTTCGGTAGAAAACGATTATGATGCACTATCCAAAGCTCAGGAACGAAGATTTCGATCGTTTGGGTCCTAGAATGCACTACTTCCTCCATTAGAGTGAGCTAGGGCAGCAGAACCAAAAAATTCTTTAAACCTGCTATTTGGGGCAATTGTTTGGTAATTCCAATTGGAATGACTTGGGACTAGAGAGTAAACAACCTTCTCTCCCCTTCAAAACAATATCTACTCTCCATTTGGGGTCATAGCCCGCAAAAACTACCCAAAATCTGTGCGAGTCCCAAAAATCAGAGACGTGTGCAATTGCTTGTTTTTCGAATCCAAGAGTAAATTCGTGTAGTTTTTCTGTCTAAAACGATGGTGATGCACTATCTGAAGCTCAGGAACGAAGATTTCAATCGTTTGAAGCTTAGACTGCACTCTTTCATCATTTAGAGTGAGCTAGGGCTGCCAGAAATCAAAAAATGCTTCAAACCTTCAATTTTGGGCAACCGCGGCAAATTGCAATTGAAATTTCGTGAGAATAAAGAAAACAACATCCTCTCTATATTGAAGCAATGTTTACTCTATATTTATCCTCATTGTCCGCCAAAACTCCCACGAAATTGTCGTGAGTCCCAGAGATCAGAGACGGGTGCAATTGTTTGTGTTTTGAATCCAAGAGTTAATTCTTGTTGTTTTTCAGTTGAAAACGACAATGATGCACAATCGAAAGCTCGGTAATGAATATTTCGATCGTTGGGACCAAGAATGCCCTCCTTCATCTAATAGAGTGAGCTAGGGCATCCAGAATCGAAAAATGCTTCAAACCTTCAATTTTGGTCAACTGTTTAGGCAATTGCAATGGAAATTCGTGGGAATAAAGAAAACAACCTCCTCTCTACCTTGAAACAAAGTTTACCCTATATTTATCTCCATAGTCCGCCAAAACTCCCACGAAATTGGTGCGAGTCCCAAAAATCCGAGAGGTGTGCTATTGCTTGTGTTTTGAATCCAAGAGTAAATTCGTGTAGTTTTTCTTTAGAAAACGATGGTGACGCACTATCTGAAGCTCAGGTACGAAGATTTCTATCGTTTGAGGACTAGAATGGACCCCTTCATCCATTAGATTTAGCTAGGGCCTCCAGAAAATAAAAAATACTTCAAACCTGCTATTTTGGAAAACGTTAGGCAACTCCAAGTGAAATTACATAGGAATAGATGAAACAACATCCACTCCGCAGACAAGCAATGTTTACTCTCCATTTGTCCTCATATTCCTCTAAAACTCCCAAGAATTCCGTGCGAGTCACAGAAATCAGAGACGGGTGCTATTGCTTGTGTTTTGGATCCAAGAGAAATTTTTGTAGGTTTTGGTAGAAAAGGATGGTGACGCACAATCGAAGGCTCTGGAAAGAGGATTTCGATCGTTAGAGGCATGTAATGCCCTCATTCATCCATTAGAGTGAGCTAGGGCAGCAAGAAACCGAAAAATGTTTCAAACCATCTATTTTGGACAACCGTTGGACAATGACAATTGAAATTTCGTGGGAAATAGAGGAAACAACATCCACTCCGCATATAAACAATTTTTACTCTCACATTTGTCCTCATATTCCTCCCAAACTCCCACGAACTCTGTGCGAGTCCCAAAAATCAGAGACATGTGAAATTTCTTGTGTTTTGAATCAAGAGTAAATTCTTGCAGTTTTTAGGTACAAAACGATGGTGACACATAATTGAAAGCTCAGGAAAGAATTTTTCAATCGTTTGAGGCCTAGAATGCCCACCTTCATCCATTAGAGTGAGCATGGTAGCCAGAAACCGAAAAAATGCTTCAAACCAACTATTTTGGATAACCGTTGGGCAATGCCAATAGAAATTTCGTGGGAATAGGGAAAGCAACCTCCACTCCGCACAGAAACAATGTTTACTCTCCATTTATCCTCATATTCCTCCCAAACTCACACAAAATCCATGCGAGTCCCAAAAATCAGAGACATGTGCAATTTCTTGTGTTTTGAATTCAAGAGTAAATTCTTGCAATTTTTGGGGAGAAAACGATGGTGACCCACTATCGGAAGTTCGGAAAAGTATATTTTGATCGTTTGAGGCCAAGAATGCCCTCCTTCATCCATTTTAGCGAGCTAGGGTATCCAGAAACCAAAAATGCATCAAACATGATATTTTGGGCAACTGTTGGGCAATTCCAATTAAAATTTCATGGGAATAAAGGAAACCACCTCCTCTCCCCATGGAAACAATGTTTACCCTCCTTTTGACCACATTCCTCCAAAACTCTAACAAAATCCATGCTAGTCCCTGAATTCAGAGACTGGTGCAATTGCTTGTGTTTTGAATCCAAGAGTAAATTTGTGTAGTTTTTCTGTAGAAAACGATGGTGACCCAGCATCGGAAGCTCCAGAACGAAGATTTCGATTGTTTGAGGCCTAGAATGCCCTTATTTATCCATTAGAGTGAAATAGGATAGCCAGAAATCGAAAAACACTTCAAACATGTTATTTTGTACAACACGCTGGGTAATTCCAATTGAAATTTAGTCAAATTAGGAAAACTACCTTCTCTCCACGTAGAAACAACATTTACTCTCCATTTGTCCTCATATTTCTCCAAAACTCCCACTAAAACCGTGAGAGTCCCAGCAATCGGAGAGGGTGCAATAACTTGTGTATTGAATCTAAGAGTTAATTCTTGCAGTTTTTTGGTGGAAAACGATGGTGACGCACAATCGGAAGCTCAGGAACGATTATTTTGGTCGTGAGAGAGACCTAAAATGCCATCCTTCATCTATTAGAGTGAGCTAGGGCAGCCAGAAATCGAAAAATGCTTCAAACCTTCAATTTTAGGCAATTGTTGGGCAATTGCAATTGAAATTTCATGGGAATAAAGAAAACAACATCCTCTCTGCCTTGAAACAACGTTTACTCTATATTTATCCTCATAGGCCGCCAAAACTCCCGCAAAATATTTACGAGTCCTAGATATCAGAGATGGGTGTACTTGCTTGTGTTTTGAATCCAAGAGTAAATTCTTGTCTTTTTCGGTAGAAAACGATGATGATGCACTATCGAAAGCTCAGGAACAAAGATTTCGATCGTTTGGGGCCTAGAATGCACTACTTCCTCCATTAGATTGGGCTAGGGTAGCCAGAAACTGAAAATGCTTCAAACATGCTATTTTGGGCAACCGTTTGGTAATTCCAATAGGAATGACTTGGGGAATAGAGAGTAAACAACCTTCTCTCCCCCATAAAAACAATATTTACTCTCCATTTGTACTCATAGTCCACTAAAACTCCCAAAATCGGAGACGTGTGCAATTGCTTGTTTTTTGAATCAAAGAGTAAATTCGTGTAGTATTCTGTGGAAAATGATGGTGAAGCACTATCTGAAGCTCAGGAACGAAGATTTCGATCGTTCGAGGCCTAAAATGTACTCCTTCATCCATTAGAGTGAGTTAGGGTTGCCAGAAATCGAAAAATGCTTCAAACCATCAATTTTGGACAACCGCTGGGCAATTACAATTGAAATTTCGTGGGAATAAAGAAAACAACATCCTCTCTGCATTGAAGCAATGTTTACTCTATATTTATCCTCATAGTCCGTCGATACTCCCACGAAATCGTCGCAAGTCCCAGAAATCAGAGACATGTGCAATTCCTTGTGTTTTGAATCGAAGAGTTAATTCTTGTAGTTTTTCAGTTTAAAACGATGGTGACGCATAATCAAAAGCCTAGTAACGAATATTTCGATCGTTTGGAGCCTAGAATTCCCTCCTTCATCTAATAGAGTGAGCTAGGACAGCCAGAAATCGAAAAATGCTTGAAACCTTCAATTTTGGGCAACCGTTTGGGAAATTGCAATGGAAATTCATGGGAATAAAGAAAACAACCTCATCTCTTTCTTGAAACAAATTTTACTCTATATTTATCCTCATAGTATGCCAAAACTCCCACGAAATCCGTGCGAGTCCGAAAAATCTGAGACGTGTGCTATTGCTTGTGTTTTGAATCCAAGAGTAAATTCGTGTAGTATTTCTTAAGAAAACGATGGTGACGCACTATCTGAAACTCAGGAATGAATATTTCAATCGTTAGAGGCCTAGAATGCACCCCCATCTTCCATTAGAGTGAGCTAGGGCAGCCAGAAATCGAAAAATACTTCAAACCTGTTATTTTGGGAAACGTTGGGTAACTCCAATTGAAATTAAATGGGAATAGAGGAAACAACATCCACTCTGCAAACAAGCAATGTTTACTCTCCATTGGGCCTCATATTCCTCTAAAACTCTCACGAATTCCATGCGAGTCTCAGAAATCAGAGACGGGTGCCATTGCAAGTGTTTTGAATCCAAGAGTAAATTCTTGTAGTTTTCGGTAGAAAACGATGGTGACGTACAATAGAAAGCTTAGAAAGGAGGATTTCGATCGTTAGAGGCCTATAATGCCCCTCTTCATCCATTAGAGAGAGCTAGGACAACCAGAAACTGAAAAATGTTCAAACCATCTATTTTGGGCAACTGTTGGGCAATGCCAATTGAATTTTCATGGGAATAGAAGAAACAACCTCCACTCCACATATAAACAATGTTTACTCTCGCATTTGTCCTCATATTTCTCCCAAACTCTCACAAAATCCGTACGAGTCCCAAAAATCAGAGACACATGCAATTTCTTGTATTTTGAATCCAAGAGTAAATTCTTGCATGTTTTGGTAGAAAAAATGGTGACGCACAATCGAAAGCTCAGGAAAGAATATTTCGATCGTTTGAGGCCTAGAATGCCCTCCTTCATCCAAAGTGAGTAGGGCAGCCAAAAACCGAAAAATGCTTCAAACCATCTATTTTGGATAACCGTTGGGCAATGCCAATTGAAATTTTGTGGGAGTAAGGGAAACAACCTCCACTCCGCATAGAAACAATGTTTACTGTCCATTTGTCATCAAATTCCTTCCAAACTCACACGAAATCTGTGCGAGTCCCAAAAATCAAAGACATGTGCAATTTCTTGTGTTTTGAATCCAAGAGTAAATTCTTGGAGTTTTTCGGTAGAAAACGATGGTGACCCACTATCGGAAGTTTCGAAAAGAAGATTTCGATCGTTTGAGGCCTAGAATGCCCTCCTTCATCCATTTAAGTTAGCTAGGACAGCCAGAAACCTAAAAATGCATCAAACATGATATTTTGGGCAACCGTTGGGCAATTTCAATTGAAATTTCATGGGAATAGAGGAAACCACCTCCTCTCCCCAACGTTTACCCTCCATTTGACCACATTCCTCCAGGACTCTAACAAAATCCGTGCGAGTCCCTGAAATCAGAGACTGTTGCGATTGCTTGTGTTTTGAATTCAAGAGTAAATTCGTGTAGTTTTTCTGTAGAAAACGATGGTTGTTGGAATTTCATAATTCCATATTTCTATTTACATATGGTTTTGATATGACAAACACATTTAGTGCTACTAACTCTATGTATGCAGATACATATCAATGCTGAGTTCCACACAAATGAGATATCTTCATGCATACTCAATCAGATATACCATTCATGAAGCTGGAAAAGACAAAGGCACATAATCCACGACTTGGATATATAATCACTTGATAAGGATCTCCTGCAAAGAAGCTTCTCAGACTCAGTTACAGATGCAGTCCTATCTACGGCTTTATGTAATCAATGTAAAATTTAATTTATTAGAGTCACAAAGCCTTATGATAATATATCTTAGTCATCTAGGTTCCATTCCTCAGAGATCTACACTTCTCAATTTCGAAAATTCGCAACTTTGAAAATTGGCAGCCAATAACCCCATTTTGGTCGACCAATTTTAAACCTTCGAATTTGGTTATGGGATTGCATATGCAAACTCCCCTAACCGTGTAGATTCTAGAAATGTCTTCCAACGGTCGAAATTCTCTCTCTAAATTTTGGTCGACCAATGTGGTCATTTTGGTCGACCAATTTCAAAACTAGCCGTTTTGATCCCAAATTTTCAGGGACAGTTCCTGCCCGTTTTCTAACGTTAACTACAGTCCCCAACCGTCCCTAAACACTATAAATAAAGGGGTAGACCCTCTCTTTTCATACACACACTTTCCTCTTTTCTTACTCTCTTATTTGTTGGAATCAAGTCTTCTTTCTAAAGCTTTAGGCCATTAGTTGTTCTTTTCTTATTTGTAAGAAGAAATCATTAGATTTCCTTCTTCATTTAAGAACGGAAGAACTTGGTTTTTCAACATCATTTTGGAAAGTCGTTTGTGTTCATAATTGAAGAAGAAATCGATTGATCTCTCTCTCTTCTTTTATGAACCAGAGAACTTCAAGTGTTGCGCTTCATTACATATCTTTTACATCTTGAAGTTCTTCTTCTAAAACACCATCCTTGAATTCATTCTCTGAAATTTATAACAAGGCTATAGGTGTTTTTCTATTTCATTATTTTACAGGTTTGAATCTCTGTTAGAGATTGTACAAAGTTTGGGACACTGGGAGTGTCGCCATTTTTGTAAGTTGGTGCTTGCGGGGCAAGTGATTATAGTGGATTGAAAATCTCTACGGGGTAGAGGACTGGAGTAGGATCACAAGGATCCGAACCAGGATAAATCTCTGTGTTTGCGATTGATTTAATTTCAGTACTTGTCTTTTTATTTCTGTGCCATCTTTGCAAATATTACTAACGTCTTATTTGTGACAATTTTTAATATACACTATTCACCCCCCTCTAGTGTATTGATCCTTACAGGCTAAAATTACATTTGGTATCAAAGCAAGGTTAAGATGGCAGCAAGTACCTCAAACATGAACGCAGTTCCACACAACTACAATCAGCATCCTGAAGGGCATTCTCAAACTCGTCCTCCTCTATTTGATGGTTCAAATTACTCATATTGGAAAATACGAATGGAGATTCATCTCCAAAGTATGAATTATGAGATTTGGGACATCGTAGAGTCAGGATACGAAAAGCCAACAACTCCTGTTGCTGATTGGACCACCAACGACAAAGTTGCAAAAACCAACAACTCAAAGGCCATGAATGCTTTATTTTGTGCTATGGATAAACATGAGTTTAATCGAGTATCTCAGGCCAAAAGTGCTCAGGAAATTTGGCATATACTTGAGGTAACTCATGAAGGAACCAGTAAAGTGAAGGAAACCAAGATTTCCGTTTTGGTTCACAAATTTGAGTTGTTCAAGATGAAGGACCAAGAGACAATTGGAGAAATGAACACCAGGTTTACTAATATTATAAATTCTTTAAATGCTCTTGGAAAAACTTACACTTCTCTTGAACATGTTCGCAAAATTCTTAAAGCTTTAACTCCAGTATGGCGTCCAAAGATCACTGCTATTGAGGAAGCCAATGATCTTTCCACATTATCTATGGAAGATCTTATTGGTAACTTAATGGCCCATGAAGTTACACTTCAAGATGAGAAAGAAGAATCAAATCAAAAGAAGAAAGTACTTGCCTTCAAGGCAACATCAGATAATGTAGAATCTGATGATGATATGGCATTTTTTGCCAAAAACTTCAGAAAATTCTTTCAGAAAGGTAAGTATAATTTTAAATCTAAAAATACTGATTCTTCTCTTTGCTTTAATTGCAATAAGCCAGGACATATGAAGAAAGACTGTCCTCTTCTCAAAGCAAAGTTCAAAACTTCCAATAATGATCAATCCAGAAGAGAAAGGAGGTTTGACAAAATGAAAAAGGCATTTGCAGCAACATGGGATGATTCTTCAGATGATGAAGATGATGATCTAAATGAAAGTGCTAACATGTGCTTTATGGCACAAGAAGATGAAGATGAGGTAAGCTCTTTTAATAACGAAGAATTACTTGATGCATTAAAAGATCTCTATTCTCGTTTCAAAAAATTGAATAATCAACATAAATCTTTGAAACAGAATAATGATGATCTTCTTATTAAATATCAAGAATTATCTTCTTCTAAGAACACTACATCTATTGAGAATACATCTTCTCAAAATTTAAATCTTAGTAAAGAGAATGATATTCTCAAAACTAAGAATCTAGAACTACACTTTCAAATATCCGAAATGGATAAAAATATTTCATCACTAAAGATGAAAAACAACGAGATGTCTTCCAATATTAATAAATTTAATAAAGGAAAGACTAATCTTGATGATTTACTAAAAATACAATATCATGCAAATCATAGAAAAGGTCTGGGATATTCTCATAAGGATACACCCAAATCTTGTAACACTTCTTCTTCTTGTGGAATAACTACTTTTGTTAAACCTCAAAAGAAGAATCACGCATTTATTTACACAAAGAAAGTAAACATTCCTACTTCATCTTCACAAAGAAATGTTTCTAACATTTCAAAACCATCTTCTAGGAAACCTACTACAATTAGTATATGGGTTCCTAAGAATTCATGCTTAGAAGATAGAAATGATTATATTTCTCATTATATACATGCTATAGTTCATTCTATTGATTATATTAAAAAGCCAAATTCCACTTGGGTTTGGCTTCCAAAAATCTAATCCCAAGGACCCTCAAGAAGGGGTACCAATGTTTAATGTTTTATCTTTCAGGTACCTAGGAAAGAAAGATGGATTTTGGATAGTGGATGTTCAAAACATATGACAGGAAATGTCAAACTACTTTCAAACGTCAAGTACAAACAAGGAGGCACAGTTACCTTTGGTGACAACAAGAAAGGAAAAATCATAGGCACTGGAACAGTTGGCAATACCAATCAGCCTATCATTGAGAATGTTCACCTGGTTGACGGTTTGAAACATAATTTATTTTCCATTAGTCAATTATGCGATAAAAACTACAAAATAGTTTTTGAACAAAATGATTGCATTATTTATGATTCAGATATGTCATCTGTTTTGTTTCGTGGTAAGCGTAAAAATAACATTTATACTTTATGCATGTCTGTTACCACAAATAATCATTGTTTAATGATTACATCTGATGATACACTTTTATGGCATAAACGTTTTGGACACACTAATTTCAAAAATCTTGCACACATTTCAAAACACAAATTAATAAATGGAATGCCAAATATTTCTTTCAAACACAAACATTTTTGTGATGCTTGTCAACAAGGAAAAATGCACAAATCCTCTTTTAAATCAAAGGATGTTATCTCAACAAAAAGACCTTTAGAACTCTTACATTTAGATTTGTTTGGTCCTTCTAGAGTAGCCTCTTTAAATAAAAGTAGATATGCATTTGTCATTGTTGATGATTATTCAAGATATACTTGGGTTATATTCTTACAAAACAAGAATGATGCTTTTGAAGAATTTTCAATATTTTGTAAAAAGATACAAAAAATCAAATCCTCTAACATTGTCACTATTCGTAGTGATCATGGAGGAGAATTTGAAAATGAATCGTTTACCAAGTTTTGTAATGAAAATGGCATTACTCACAATTTTTCTTTTCCTCGTGCTCCTCCTCAAAATGGAGTAGTTGAAAGGAAAAATAGAACCTTACAAGAATGTGCAAGAACAATGCTTTGTGATAGTAATTTACCGAAATATTTTTGGGCTGAAGCTGTCGCAATTGCATGTTACATTATGAATAAAATTCTTATAAGGCCATTGCTTAATAAAACATGTTTTGAATTATTCTTTGATCGCATTCCACGTGTATCATATTTTAAAGTGTTTGGATGTAAATGTTTTATTCTTAATACTAAAGATGCACTTGATAAATTTGATTCTAAATCTGATGAAGGTATTTTTGTTGTATACTCAACACGTAGCAAAGCCTACAGAGTATATAACAAAAGAACTTCAACAGTTGAAGAATCACTACATGTCACATTTGATGAGAATCCCTCATCTAAATCTCCCATTGTTGATGATGAAGAAAATATATTACCTTTATCTAATTCCTTAGATAATATCAAACTTGATGAAATTGATGCTACTAATCATTCTGTTGAGTCTATTTCAGATAATACAGATCTTCCCAAGGCTTTTGCACAAGTTCCAAATCATCCATCAGAATTAATCATTGGAGATATTACAGATGGAGTTAGAACTCGTCGTCAAATTGAACAAATGGCGCATTGTGCTTTCCTTTCATCCATTGAACCAAAGAACATCAAAGATGCATGTGAAGACAGTTCATGGATTATCGCTATGCAGGAAGAACTCAATCAATTTCAACGAAATGATGTTTGGGAATTAGTTCCCAGACCATCAGATCATTCAATTATTGGTACCAAGTGGGTATTCAAAAATAAATTGGATGAATCTGGTCAGGTAATTAGAAACAAGGCACGATTGGTTGCACAAGGTTATAATCAAGAAGAAGGTATTGATTACGATGAAACCTATGCACCAGTTGCCCGTCTTGAGTCTATTCGCATGTTATTATCATTTGCATGTTTTAAAAATTTTAAATTATTTCAAATGGATGTCAAAAGTGCTTTTTTAAATGGATTTCTTAAGGAGGAAGTTTATGTTGAACAACCTCCTGGTTTTCATCATGAAAAATTTGAAAATCATGTTTTCAAATTAAAGAAAGCTCTTTATGGTCTCAAACAATCACCTCGTGCTTGGTATGAAAGACTTAAAAGCTATCTTTTAAATTCTGGTTATAATATTGGTAAAATAGATTCCACGCTTTTTATTAAAAATATTAAATCTGACATAATCATTATTCAAATATACGTTGATGATATTATTTTTGGTTCTACTAATGAATCTCTTTGTCAAGATTTTTCTAAGATTATGCAGAAAGAATTTGAGATGAGTCACATGGGTGAACTCAATTACTTCCTCGGTCTTCAAATTAAACAATTGAAGGAAGGAATCTTCATTCACCAAAGCAAGTACTCTAAAGAACTCATCAAGCGTTTTGGTTTAGAAAGTTCTGCAGAAAAACGTACTCCAATGAGTACATCTACATCTCTCGACAAAGACTTAAATGGTAAGAGTGTTGATCAACATCTTTACAGAGGTATGATTGGCTCTCTACTCTATTTAACTGCTAGTAGACCAGACATTATGTTTTCAGTATGTTTATGTGCACGTTTTCAGGCAGATCCTAAAGTTTCACACTTAACTGCCGTAAAAAGGATTATTAGATATGTTAAGCACACTTCTGATTTTGGTTTATTTTATCCCAAGTCAAGCACATTTGATTTATTATCCTATAGTGATGCAGACTTTGCTGGTTGCAAATCAGATCGTAAAAGTACCAGTGGTACTTGCCACTTTTTAGGTCATGCTTTAGTATCTTGGTTTAGCAAAAAGCAAAACTCCGTTTCATTATCTACAACTGAGGCAGAATATATTGCCGCCGGTTTAGCATGTGCTCAAATCTTATGGATGAAACAAACTATATCTGACTATGGTATTGATTGCTCTACTTGCCCTATTATGTGTGATAATACTAGTGCTATTAATCTTTCTAAAAATCCTGTGCATCATTCTCGTACAAAACATATTGATGTACGTCATCATTTTCTAGATGATCATGTTCAGAAAAGAGATATAGTTCTTAAATTTATAGCTACTGAACATCAGACAGCTGATATTTTAACCAAACCATTGAAAGAAGATACATTTATTAAGCTTCGTAGGAATTTAGGGATTATTAGTGAATCGGACTTATGACACTTTCTTATTTTTATTTTTTAGAATTTTTTCAAATTTTTTTCAAATTTTTCTGGGTATTTTTGAAATTGGTCGACCAATTCACCAATATTGGTCGCCAATATTCGAATTTTTTATTATTTTTTAATTTTTCAGTAACTACTTCGTCTTCCCGCTTATTCTCGTTATCCGTTCCCTCCATTTTCAGTTTCCGAAACTGAACCCATCCATTCGTTTTCGAATTTTGGGTGGGATTCGTTACTTAAACTTCTCTGTCGATTGGAATTTGTCAGTTCCACAACTTCCCATAACTATTTTTTTCTTCTTATTTAAATTCGTGCCTAGGGAATCTCATTTCACAAAATATCTCTTCTTCTCTTCCCAACGCACCCTTTCCATTTCCCCAAATCAAAAACCACGAAACCCCCGCCGGTCTCCTCCCTCTCTCCTCAAATCGCCGGCCTCCTCCCTCTATATCCTCCGGCGTCTCCCTCCTATCCTCGCCCGTGGCCGATCCTCCACCGCCTCCATCCAATCAGTCCCTAGTCGCCCTCCTCGCCCGCCTGCTCCTCGGTTTCGCCAAATCCACCCAGTTTTTCGCCGGATCTTCGCCGCCGACCGCCTTCAATCGACGTTTCCTGGCATTTCGTTGGGTTCTTCTTCGACTTCACTCCCGATGGATCCGCCCCCGCAAGATTTCATCACGACCCCGGCACCGGCCTACTTTCGCTCTACGGCGGCTACGCAACACTTTCGGCTCTTGGAGAACATCCCCTTCCATCCCGAACGCCATATTGATTTCAGCGACCATGGATTCTCCAAGCTTTTGAGCCCTCTTCATTCCACCGGGTTGGTCGGTCTGTGGTCTACTTCCAACCGCACCCCGTACTTTCCTGCTCTGGTTCGTGAATTTTATGCCAACTTAGACTCCTCCCTACAGGCTGGTATGTTATCCCTTACAACCATTGTCAATGGGTTCTACTTTCGCTTAACTGGTCCTATGTTATCACGTCTACTGAACCTACCACTGACCCATGTCCAGTCTCTGCCCACTACTCTCAATGACCCCGCCATTAAGCTTCTTTTGTCCACAGATTTTCGCCCAAAACGTTCTACGGCCACCCTTCATCCCCCTGCCCGTATGATGGTTAAAATCATCCTCACCAATCTAGCTCCCAAGATAGGATCCCTCAATTATGTCAGTACCAAGACCGCACGTTGTCTATATGCTTTGCTGGGTGAACTTCCTATTTGTTGGGGTTCTGTTTTACTTGACTCATTGGCTAAGCCTGTTAAGTCTCACATTTTCTTACCCTCCTTGATTACTAGAATCTTGGAAGCCTTTCAGATTCCATTCGCCAACTCTGCCCCTATCTTCAATCCGGTTGATTTCACTTCTGCAACCCTGACTCACATGCAACTCGTCGTATCTGACACTTCTGATGATGATGATGATTCTGATGCCGTTGCCACTGACCCTGACACATCTCCCATTCCCTCTCGTCCGATTACTAGATCCATGTCTCGCTCTCCCCGTACTCGTACTCGCTCTCCGAGGCCTCGTCCCACTCCTACCCCTCGACCCACTCCCACTTCCCATACCCCCGGCTCTTCTCGCACTCGTGGTCGTGTTCCGGTTCGCAAACGGTATTCCCAGTCTGCGGCTTCTCCTACCACTCCTGTTACCCCGTCGTCTGGTCATGATGCTATTTTGGGGGAGATTCGTGCTTTGCGTCATTCGATGACTAGAGGTTTTCAGGATATTCAGGGTGAGATGCATGATGGTTTCCGTGGCATTCAGACCCATCTGAGTTCAGGTGATGCCACGTTACAGGAGCATAACAAACGGATGGACGATCTTACTACTGTTGTTGCTTCGTTGGCCAATCACTTTGAGTCGCTCCACTTTCGGGCCACTAGACGTTCGACCGATGATCATCCTTCCGGACCAGGCTCCTCCTCTCGGCAGTAGTTCCTAGTTGGTTCTTTGCTCGTTGGTTTGATGTTTCATACTCCCGTTGGTGCTGTCTGATGATGGGTAGTTGCTAGGCTTTTTGGAAACATTCTGTTGGTTATCTTTGCTTTGTTTAGTTTGTTGTCTTTAGGTTGGCTGTTGTATGGTTTGTGTGATATGTGGGCTCTATGTAGTATTGTAGTTCCAGTTTCATGTACTTTCGCATTGATATGTCTATGTTTCTATGCATGTTTTGTCACTGGCTGTTGTGTTGTCACTAGATAATCTGTTGCTAAAGCTGTATGGTTCTTTACTATTGTCACTAATTGTTTATTCTGTTTTTTTGTTATTTCTGACATTATGTGAGTGTTTGTTGTTCTTCTCTTTTTCTGCTAATATAGCAGTGTTTGTTGTGTCACTTCATTCTACTGGATACATTGTTTTTGTGCTTTTCTGATACTGTGGCATTTACCATATTCTGCTCCTTTGTATTGGTCATTAGCATATGGTTTGTTCCTTTGGACTTTGGAGGCACCATTGCCCAATCTGTTCCTATTTATGTTTTTATGCTATAGCCATTTTTATGCCCATGTCCTGTCAAATTTTTTTTTTTTGCTTCCTGGTACTTTGCTAATTTATTTTCTAATGTTGCTTTTGCCTCTGTAGCTTGCACATAAACTCAATTGTTACAAACAGACCTCTTCCGGGCCTCTATTACGCCCGTATATACTTATCTCTTTTGTTCACCCTGTTTTTTAATTTGATTTTTTCAATATACTGCTACAGTACTTGGCTCATTTTTTTTCAGGCACCATTCGGCCTATACCTCCTTCACTCATTTCGGCCTGCACTAATTCATATATATTTTAGTTTATGGCCGACTACACACTGGCCTTCCCTTTTTAGGCCTACACCCATATTTTTTTATGATCTGCAACTTTGTTTTATCATACCTCACTGTGGCCTTCTCACTAATATTTTTTAATGCTTTGCCCTTTATTTTTTTTTACTTGGCCTTCACCCTATTCAACTCGGCCTACACACTATTTTTGGCCTACAACTCATTTTCAAACACTGGCCAAATTATGTTCAATTTTTCAATGGGCTATCTACTCCTTCTTTTACAGCCATTTTTATTTACTAATGTTATCTAACTTATTTTTCACTAACTCTTATTCCCTCTTTTTGAGAATTCCAAAGGGGGAGAATATATTTCATCTACTCAGTGGGAGTATTCACTAACTCCACATATTCAGGGGGAGTATATCTGATATGTTGAATTTTACCTATATATATTTTTCATGTTTGTCATCATCAAAAAGGGGGAGAATGTTGGAATTTCATAATTCCATATTTCTATTTCCATATGGTTTTGATATGACAAACACATTCAGTGCTACTAACTCTATGTATGCAGATACATATCAATGCTGAGTTTCACACAAATGAGATATCTTCATGCATACTCAATCAGATATACCATTCATGAAGCTGGAAAAGACAAAGGCACATAATCCACGACTTGGATATATAATCACTTGATAAGGATCTCCTGCAAAGAAGCTTCTCAGACTCAGTTACAGATGCAGTCCTATCTACGGCTTTATGTAATCAATGTAAAATTTACTTTATTAGAGTCACAAAGCCTTGTGATAATATATCTTAGTCATCTAGGTTCCATTCCTCAGAGATCTACACTTCCCAATTTCGAAAATTCGCAACTTTGAAAATTGGCAGCCAATAACCCCATTTTGGTCGACCAATTTTAAACCTTCGAATTTGGTTATGGGATTGCATATGCAAACTCCCCTAACCGTGTAGATTCTAGAAATGTCTTCCAACGGTCGAAATTCTCTCTCTAAATTTTGGTCGACCAATGTGGGCATTTTGGTCGACCAATTTCAAAACTAGCCGTTTTGATCCCAAATTTTCAGGGACAGTTCCTGCCCGTTTTCTAACGTTAACTACAATCCCCAACCGTCCCTAAACACTATAAATAAAGGGGTAGACCCTCTCTTTTCATACACACACTTTCCTCTTTTCTTACTCTCTTATTTGTTGGAATCAAGTCTTCTTTCTAAAGCTTTAGGCCATTAGTTGTTCTTTTCTTATTTGTAAGAAGAAATCATTAGATTTCCTTCTTCATTTAAGAACGGAAGAACTTGGTTTTTCAACATCATTTTGGAAAGTCGTTTGTGTTCATAATTGAAGAAGAAATCGATTGATCTCTCTCTCTTCTTTTATGAACCAGAGAGCTTCAAGTGTTGCGCTTCATTACATATCTTTTACATCTTGAAGTTCTTCTTCTAAAACACCATCCTTGAATTCATTCTCTGAAATTTATAACAAGGCTATAGGTGTTTTTCTATTTCATTATTTTACAGGTTTGAATCTCTGTTAGAGATTGTACAAAGTTTGGGACACGGGGAGTGTCGCCATTTTTGTAAGTTGGTGCTTGCGGGGCAAGTGATTATAGTGGATTGAAAATCTCTACGGGGTAGAGGACTGGAGTAGGATCACAAGGATCCGAACCAGGATAAATCTCTATGTTTGCGATTGATTTAATTTTAGTACTTGTCTTTTTATTTCTGTGCCATCTTTGCAAATATTACTAACGTCTTATTTGTGACAATTTTTAATATACGTTATTCACCCCCCCCTCTAGTGTATTGATCCTTACAGGCTAAAATTACATTGACGTAGTATCGAAAGCTCCGAACGAAGACTTCGATTGTTTGAGGCCTAGAATGCCCTCCTTTATCCATTAGAATGAGCTAGGGCAGCCAGAAATCGAAAAACACTTCAAACATGTTATTTTGGACAACCGCTGGGTAATTCCAATTGAAATATCATAAAAATTAGGAAAACTACCTCCTCTCCATGTAGAAACGACGTTTACTCTCCATTTGTCCTCATATTTATCCAAAACTCCCACTAAATCCGTGCGAGTCCCAGAAATCGGAGACGGGTGCAATAACTAGTGTTTTGAATCCAAGAGTTAATTCTTGCAGTTTTTTGGTGGAAAACGATGGTGACGCACAATCGGAAGCTCAGGAACGAATATTTCGATCGTTTGAGACCTAAAATGCCTCCTTCATCTATTAGAGTGAGCTAGTGCAGCCAGAAATCGAAAAATACTTCAATCCTTCAATTCGGGGCATTCATTGGGCAATTGGAATTGAAATTTCGTGGGAATAAAGAAAAAAATATACTCTCTGCCTTGAAACAATTTACTCTATATTTATCCTCATAGGCCGCCAAAACTCCCATGAAATCTTTGCGAGCCCAGAAATCAGAGATGGGTGCACTTGCTTGTGTTTTGAATCCAAGAGTAAATTCTTGTCATTTTTTCGGTAGAAAATGATGATGACGCACTATCGAAACCTCAAGAACGAAGATTTTGATCGTTTGGGGCCTAGAATGCACTACTTCCTCCATTAGAGTTAGCTAGGTCAACCAGAAACCGAAAAATGCTTCAAACCTGCTATTTTAGGCAACCGTTTGGTAATTCCAATTGGAATGTCTGTGAACTAGAGAGTAAACAACCTTCTCTGCCCATAAAAACAATATTTACTCTCCATTTGTCCTCATAGTCCGCCAAAACTCCCTAAAATCCGTGCGAGTTCCAAAAATAAACGACGTGTGCAATTGCTTGTTTTTTTGAATCCAAGAGTAAATTCGTGTAGTTTTTATGTGAAAAACGATGGTGATGCACTATCTGAAGCTCTGGAACGAAGATTTCGATCGTTTGAGGGCTAGAATGCACTCCTTCATCCATTAGAGGCAGCTAGAGATGTCAGAAATCGAAAAATGCTTCAAACATTCAATTTTGGGCAACTGCTAGGCAATTGCAATTGAAATTTTGTGGGAATAAAGAAAACAACATTCTCCTTACATTGTAGCAATGTTTACTCTATATTTATCCTCATAGTCCGCCAATACTCCCACGAATTCGTCACGAGTCCCAAAAATCAGATACGGGTGCAATTGCTTGTGTTTTGAATCAAAGAGTTAATTCTTGTAGTTTTTCAATTGAAAACGATGGTGACGCACAATCGAAAGCTCAGTAATGAATATTTCGATTGTTTGGGGCCAAGAATGCCCTCCTTCATCTAACAGAGTGAGTTAGGGCAGCCAGAAATCGAAAATACTTCAAACCTTCAATTTTGTGCAACCGTTTGGGCAATTGCAATGGAAATTCATGGGAATAAAGAAAACAACCTCATCTCTGCCTTGAAACAAAGTTTACTCTATATTTATCCTTATAGTCCGCCAAAACTCCCACGAAATCCGTGCGTGTCCCAAAAATCCGAGACGTGTGCTATTGCATGTGTTTTGAATCCAAGAGTAAATTCGTGTAGTTTTTCTTTAGAAAACGATGGTGACGCACTATCTGAAGCTTAGGAATGAAGATTTCAATCGTTTAAGGCCTAAAATGCACCGATACATCCATTAGAGTGAGCTAGGGCAGCCAGAACCGAAAAATACTTCAAACTTGCTATTTTGGAAAACGTTGGGCAACTCCAATTGAAATTACATGGGAATAGAGGAAACAACATCCACTCTGCAGACAAGCAATGTTTACTCTTCATTTGGCCTCACATTTTTCCAAAACACCCACGAATTTCGTGTGAGTCTCAGAAATCAGAGACGGTGGCCAATGCTTGTATTTTGAATCCAAGAGTAAATTCTTGTAGTTTTAGGTATAAAACGATGGTGACGCACAATCGAAAGCTCAGGAAAGAGGATTTCGATCGTTAGAGGCTTATAATGCCCTCCTTCATCCATTAGAATGTGCTAGGGTAGCCAGAAACCGAAAAATGTTTCAAACCATCTATTTTAGACAACCGTTGGCCAATGCCAATTGAAATTTCGTGGGAATAGAGGAAACAACCTTCACTCTGCAAATAAACATTGTTTACTCTCACATTTGTCCTCATATTCCTCCCAAACTCTTATGAAATCTATGCGAGTCTAAAAAATCAGAGAGATGTGCAATTTCATGTGTTTTGAATCCAAGAGTAAATTCTTGCATTTTTCGGTAAAAACAATGGTGACGCACAAGCGAAAGCTTAGGAAAGAATATTTCGATCGTTTGAGGCCTAGAATGCCCTCATTCATCCATTAGAGTGAGTAGGGTAGTCAGAAACTGAAAAATTCTTCAAACTATCTATTTTAGATAACCGTTGGGTAATGCCAATTGAAATTTCGTGAGAATAGGGGAAACAACCTCTACTCCGCGTAGAAAGAATGTTTACTCTCCATTTGTCCTCATATTCTTCCCAAACTCGTACGAAATCTGTGCGAGTCCTAAAAATCAGAGACAAGTTCAAATGCTTGTTTTTTTTACCCAAGAGTAAACGTGTAGTTTTTCTGTGGAAAACGATGTTGATGCACTATCTGAATCTCAGGAACGAAGATTTCGATCGTTTGAGGACTAGAATGCACTCCTTCATCCATTAGAGTGAGCTAGGGCTGCCAAAAAAGGAAAAATGCTTCAAACCTTCA
>CM061136.1:163743241-163758514 GCA_030789695.1 Scilla litardierei
AATCGGTGAGTTCTTATACTAACAGTGTTATAGATATTTCATGCAAGCAGTAGTCTAATGAACTGAAGTATAATAATAGCAGCATGTGTTAATGAGTTGTGCACGTGGGTCTTAAGTCTAAAGGATAAGGCCAACTTGGGTAATAGCATAGGAGTAGTCTGAGACTCTGAGCTTTCGAAATGCAAAAGTTAGAGATAGTAATAGCAATGAGTAGTGTGCTATATTAAATAATTTAGAACCAGGGAACCAACTTTGTTGAACTGTACTCTTCAAGAACACATAGGTGAGTATACCCAACAGTGACCTCTGGAAAAATTATATGCGCAATAAAACTATGTTTTAGAGAGTTATTAAATATTAGAATAACCCTAAACTGCTGCTAGTTTTTAATTAGCCATGTTAGTAACTTATGTTAATTGAAAACCCATAACATTCACAACTAGTATGTTAGCTTATTATCGTAACATTTTGGCGTCAGTTCGTTGGTTAAATAAAAGCGGTTAGCAAATTTTATTATTAAAGTTAGCATTGGGTTAACACATAAGTTTAAACTTGTAACAGCTAGTAATGACTAAGTCAATAGTATGAACAGTCAGTAATAATGTGATATGAACACCCTTAGGGTAGAGGACCTAAATAAAGAGAATGAATTACTGTTTAATTATTTTGGGACGAATCTGATTCAGTCATGTGTTCAATCAAAACAGAGAACCAACCATTCCATAGCATAACGCTCGTCGAGACGAACCCACGACAACCGATATCACCGAAAACAGGCAAGTGAAACTTGCCAATTTGTGCTTTAGGCCCTGTTTTAGGCCATTCCCCGTTTTTAGCGTAAAAGAGACTAGGCGACGAAATGATACTCGCCTAGATGCAACTTTAAGATCTAGCTTGACAACGAAGCTAGATCTGTCACCCTGCCATGTCATTCATGCATTACTGCCTGTCACGTTTAATTTCCATATCTGTATGCTCATTACTTTTGCTCTGCCATGCCTGTCACGTTTAATTTCATTATCTGTACGCACATTAATTGTACCCATGCCATGCCATGCATCCTGATGCCAATCCATGCTTGAATGTTGCATTCGTAGCACACGGTACTTGTACTTGCTTGTGGAGGCTAGGCACCTGCGTTGCAGGAACAACCTTATGCCAAATACACTTCCTGGCTCATGATCCAGAAGCGGGCTACATGTGTTGGTCAAAAAAACCAATGCCCGATTACACGTGGAGGGGTAGGGTTAAGCGATCACTTGAGCTTAGGAGTTGGCCCGTACAGCCACTCCAGCCAAAAGGCGTAAACTCTGTGCACGACGTGTTTACTTGACTTGTAAAATCCTTGTGAATGTTTTAGTAGCTTTGCTATCCTTGCCATGTCATACTTGTTGCCATGTTATACTTGTTGCCATTTCATACTCGTTGCATTATCTTACTTGTTGCATCCATGCATTAAACTGCCATGTCATCGCACATTTTAGAACTGCTAGGTTGTCTTCCTTCTTTTAGTTTCCTTGCACAAGTCTCTTGTAGACTTGCTAACATGCACCCTCGTCTCTTTTGGGTGTTGCATGTTAGTTGCTGAGCCAGGGCCCGTTGCTGAGGAAGAGGTGTTTGTTGACGTTGAGCCTGGGTCCACCATTAACGTGGGTACGAGGACACCGGCGACCAGTCGTAGTGACTTCTTCGGTGTTGCTTTCGGCTTAGTTGTAGTTAGTTTGTTGGTGTGTAGCACCTTTTCTTCTGTACGTTTGATTATTTCTATTGGCCATGCTTGGGCCTTTTAGACTCTTCTCTTTTTGCCTGGTGGCTTTTCTGTGTTGTTGGACTTTATTTGTGGACGTTCTGAGATTGGAATAATACTATCTGTCTCTTTTCTTTATTATTATTTTGTTCTGTTTTGCATTTGCAAGGACCTATACTTGGTTATTCCAGACGCTTTACAGACTGGAGCCTCGCAGCTCCAAGTCTGAGTGGACTTTTCACGCCTCGCCTCCATTTTAGGGAAGTGGGTCGTGACAATACGGCAGTCGACTGATGACAGGCAGCTCTTATTACTCCCAAAGGGGGACAGGCGGCTGTCTTAAAATAGCACAGTCGACTGTGTGATCCACAGGCGACTGTTTTCTGCTCTTTAGTTGCCTGCTGCAGAAATGTCGAAATAACAGAGAGTTGGCTCTTTTTGCTCCAATTGGAATCTGAAATATCAGTCGACTGATGCGAAGATGACAGGCGACTGTATGATATTACAGTCGACTGTCATTGGGATTCAGCTTTGCCAGCTTCAGTTCTTTAAAGGCAAGCGACTGCCGTTGTTTGGGCAGTCGACTATTGGGTTGCCCAGGCGACTGTCGCTACAACTACAGGCGCCTGTTTTGCACTTCTTCTCTTGAGTTGATTTAGTCCCCTTCGGGACACCTGAAAAATCCATAAAAATCCCTATAAATATGATAGACATTTAAAATGTTTTGGGACATAAAATTGTGCAAGAATAAAATCATATGCTCACAAATGATGAATTAGCGTAAATGAAGTTAAGAGAGCATGATTCCCTGGATTATATGCACAAGAGGAGATGATTATGAGGTTAGAATATGCAATATTTACTCATAATCACACCCCCAGCTAGCGTTTTGCTAGTCCCCAGCAAAATAAGTGACCAATCCCAAAATACAATGTTGACCCCATCCATGGATTATTCGCAATACTAAAGGGTGTTGAAATCATATACAAATAAGGGCAAAGTTCTCAAGTCTATACACTCTTCCCTATAATTATAATCTCATTCCTCTTACACACTCCACCATCTACACCTAAGCTTAGTATACCCCTTAATATGCCACAATCTCATAATGTAAGATCCTTAGGAACTCTCGAGCTTATGGGATATAACACTTGCTCCCTCAAAAGATCATGGAAATGAGTTGTGGTTCAAATTTCATGCATTTACTCAAATTTCATGGCAATTTTTGCCTTATTCCAAGTACCATGGCAAAAGTTCATGCCTTATTCAAATGTGCACAAGTGCACTTATTTATTGTAGTATTTGATAGTATTCATTTGAGCAACTCCAAATTCCAATTCACTATCTTAGGATCCATGAATATAAACCTACCCGAATTTTTAAAATTCATAAGGCTTAATCAATTGATCGTTGATACCAAGGTTTCAACATCATTATAGGGTTTCAAATGGTTGGTAATCGTCATGAGCTTCAAGCTAAAGGGCCAAGTGTAAGCATGTAGAGAAATAATTAATTTCTATTAGTACATAAAGATACAACACACCCTAATTTGCCAAAATTCACTTCAAGAATACATTTTTACGAAAGTTTGGAAGAATCACCATATTTAATTAATGGGTCTAACAAAAAGCTATGGGTTGCAGAAATATTGATGATGGATGGAATTTTTTTTATTTTTTATTTCATTCAATTTATTCACAAAAAGGATGAAAATAATAAGAAAATGCTCAAGAAGTTTCTACATCCTAGTCCACACCCCCAACTAAAAATAAACATGGTCCTTAATGTTTGAAGGGTGAGATGAAATATATGCATGAAAATGGATAGACTAGGATGAGAAAGCTTGAGCAAGAGTTATTCATTACTACATATTACTAGATATGAAAGTTTTGGAGTGAACACACCTAGTTGGTTCCACCCGGCGGTGGTTCCATAAGCTCCATGGTGACCTTGTCCCTACTACACGGCTCTTGGTAATGCTTTAAGCATTGGCCGTTCACCTTGAATTCATTGTCGTTTTGTGGGTTGGCAATGGTCACCGTGCTATGTGGAAATACCTCCCGAACAATGCAAGGTCTAATCCACATCGAACGAAGCTTTCCGGGGAAGAGATGAAGTCTGGAGTTGTAGAGTAGCACTTTCTCCACCAGGGTGAATTCTCTCCTCAAAATGATTCGATCATGGGCGCATTTAAGCCTCTCCTTCACAAGCTTGGAATTATTATATGCCTCCCTCCTTATCTCTTCGAGCTCCACTAACTGCAATTTACGAGAAGAGGGGTCAATTTCACAATTAAACTTTTTAATTGCGTAAAAAGATTTGTGTTCATGTTCAATGGGCAAGTGGCAAAATTTTCCAAAAACTAAGCGATATGGGGACATCCCTAAAACCTTTTTGTAGGCGGTACGGTACCCCCACAATGCTTCAGGAAGACGCATGCTCCAATCTTTCCTTGATGGATTCACCGTCTTTTGGAGTATGTTCTTGATCTCCCGATTCGCCAACTCCACTTGTCCATTGGTTTGGGTGTGGTATGGTGTGGAAACCTTGTGTTTCACCCTAAACTTCTTCATTAAGCGTGCAAAGAGGCGGTTGCAGAACTGTGACCCTCCGTCGCTTATCATAGCCTTTGGCATCCCAAATCGTGCGAAAATGTTTTCTTTCATGAATTTAAGCACGATAGCCGCATCATTGGTCCTACAAGGAATAGCCTCAACTCATTTAGATACATAATCTATAGCAAGAAAAATATATGTGTACCAAAGGATGGGGGAAATGGCCCCATAAAATCAATGCCCCAACAATCGAAAATTTCTAATTCAAGAATGGGGTTTAGCGGCATCATATTTCTTTTAGTAATTCCCCCCAACTTTTGGCAAGCTAAGCATGATTTACAGTATGTATAAATGTCCTTAAACATGCTAGTCCAATAAAAACCACATTGTAGAATTTTTGCTACGGTCTTTTGGGCGGAAAAATGACCACCGCACACGCCTTCATGGCAAAAGTGTAAAATACTATCGAACTTATGGTCGGGTATGCATCTTCTTACCATTTGGTCATTACAATACTTGTAAAGGTAATGGTCATCGAAAAGAAAGATTTTACCTCAAAGATGACCCCTTTGTAATCTTGGCGAGACCAAGTAGAAGGAGTCTTACCGGTGACCAAGTAGTTTATTATATCGGCATACCATGGGAGTGTGTAGGAGACCACAAAAAGATGTTCGTCAGGAAACGAATCATTCAATGGGATGGTTGTCGGCTCCATGCTCATCGTTAACCGTGAAAGGTGATCGGCAACGTGATTTTCCGCTCCCTTCTTGTCCTTGATGGCGATGTTGAATTCCTGCAAGAGAAAAATCCAACGGATTAGTCTAGGCTTAGCGTCTTTCTTGGAAAGGAGATATTTAAGAGCGGCGTGGTCGGTAAAGATTGTAATTGGGAATCCCAATATGTAGCTCCTAAATTTCTCCAACGTGAAGACAATGGCTAAAAGCTCCTTCTCCGTGGTGGTAGTTTTGTTGAGCCTCATGCATGCTCTTGCTTGCATAGTAAATCATCACGGGGACATTGTCCTTGCATTATCCAAGCACGGCAACAACGGCATAGTCACTAGCATCGCACATGATTTCGAAGGGTGATGTCCAATCTGGTACCTGAAGAATAGGTGAACATGTGAGCAAATTTTTCAACTTCTTAAAAGAAAGTTGACAATCATTATTCCAAGCAAATTCTACATCATTTTTCAAAAGCATGCAAAGAGGCTGAGATATAGAGCTAAAATCTTTTATGAACCTCCTATAAAAACCTGCATGCCCAAGAAATAATCGAATATCTCTTACACAACGAGGAGTGGGTAGCTTTTCTATTACATCGATCTTAGCTTTATCGACGTGCATACCTTCCTTGGATACAATATGACCGAGAACTAAGCCTTCGGTGGTCATGAAATGGCATTTCTCCCAATTCAAGAGAAGGTATTTTTCGATGCACCGATCTAACACCAAAGACAAGTTAGATAAACAATTATTAAATGAGCTACCATACACAGAGAAATCATCCATGAATACCTCCACAATCTTCTCAACCATATCATGTAAAATGCTAAGCATACAACGTTGAAAGGTTGCGGGGGCATTACATAAGCCAAATGGCATCCTTTGGAATGCAAAAGTGCCAAAAGTACAAGTGAAGGTGGTCTTCTCTTGTTCTTCGGGTAATATTTCTATTTGATAATATCCAGAGTGGCCATCAAGGAAGCAATGATACTCGTGTCCGGCCACTCTCTCTAGGATTTGATCTAGAAATGGGAGAGGGAAGTGGTCTTTACGGGTCTTAGAATTTAGCTTCCTATAGTCAACACACATGCGCCATCCTGTGGTGGCCCGCATGGGGACTAGCTTATTGTTTTTATTTTTAATAACTGTTAGCCCCGATTTCTTAGGTACAACTTGAATGGGGCTTACCCATCTACTATCGACAATGGGGTATATAATACCTGCATCAAGAGGCTTAAGGATTTCACCATTTACCACTTCCTTTAGGTTAGGATTTAACCTACGTTGCATTTCTCTAGTGGGTTTGGTGTCAACCTCTAAGTAGATGTGGTGCTTACAGATGAGGGGGTCAATACCTTTAATGTCGGCAATTATCCAACCAATTGCCCCCTTGTGAGTTTTAAGCACATCTAGCAATTGCATTTCTTGCTCATTAGAAAGGTTAGACAATATTACCACGGGGAATGTGCCGGATTCCCTAAGAAATGCATACTTCAGATATGGCGGTAACGGCTTCAAGTCTAATGATGGGTGCTCTAACTTCGATGGCCTTTGGTAAGGCGTGTCCAACGGTAGCGGTTCAAAAGATGGAATCCACTTAGTCACTGCACCAACTTCCTGCAACAAACAATCGGTGTCAATGTTTTCACAAAAATGTTCAACAAAATTAAGCACTTCAACAGACACAGCATCAAAATGCTCTTCAACTAGAGTCTCAATCATGCAAGCATCCTCAAACTCACCATCCCCCGATGGAAACTTACAAGCATTAAAAATATTTAAGTCAAGTGTCATGTTGCCAAACGAGATTTTAAGTTGACCATCCCTACAATTGATTATAGCATTGCTTGTGGCTAGGAATGGTCTACCTAAGATGATGGGGGTTGGTGTTTTGGTTTAAGGACCGAGAATGTCCAACACGACAAAGTCCACCGGGTAGTAAAATTTGTCCACTTGGACGAGCACGTCCTCTATGCTACCCTTGGGGACCTTGATGGATCTATCGGCTAATTGGAGAATAATTGGTGTAGATTTCAATTCTCCAAGACCCAATTGCACATACAAGTTATATGGTAGAATGTTAACACTCGAACTTAAATCAAGGAGGGCTTGCCCTATCTTTTGGGTTCCTATGATGCATGGGATTATAGGTGAGCCGGGATCCTTGTATTTAGGAGGAGCGTTATGTTGCACAATTGCACTAACTTGTTGCGTTAGGAAGGCTTTTTTATTAACACTAACATTCCTCTTAACGGTGCACAAATCTTTTAAAAATTTAGCATATGCTGGAATTTGATTTATGGCATCAAGAAGAGGAATATTAATTTGATATTTTTGAAATATTTCACGGATTTTGGATTGAAACTTATCTTTCCGTGGAGGTTGAAGCCGTTGAGGGAAGGGTGCAGGAGGAAAGTACGGTTCGGGCTCTTCAATGACGATCTCTTCGGAATGGTTGCCTTTGTCCAATCTTCCCTCTTGCACCTCCTCATTTGTGGTGGCTTCATTCTCCATAACTATCTCCGCTTCGACTCTCGGTGGCTCCGGCTTTTCAATTTCCCGACCACTCCTCAATGTTGTCACTGCTTGACAAGATTTAACATTGGATCCTCCTGGTGACGAATTCATGTTGGGGTTGGGGAGTGGTTGTGCCAGGAGATTGCTCTTCTCTAGAGTTGCCGCAAGCCTTGCCATATTCTCATTGAGTTGTTGAAATTATTGTTGGTGTTGCGCCTGGGTTTGTTGTAGTTGTTGCCATTGTTGGAAATTGGCCTGATTTTGCGTTGTTTGCATTTGGATGAATTATTGCAATGTGTCGCTCAGAGATTGTACTTGGGCTTCACTTGTTTCCTCTCTCTTCCTTTGGATGCCTTGTTGATTGTTGTTGTTGTTGAAAGGTGGTGGACGATATGATGGTTGAGCTTGTTGTTGTCTTTGGGGATATGATGGTTGAGCTTGTTGTTGTCTTTGGGGACCCCAATTCAAATTCGGACTATTCCTCCAACTTGGTCCTTGATTTTTGGAATTGTTGTATCCTTGCCCTTGGTTGGAGTTTGCCACATAATTCACTTGAGTGGGGTCTTGAAGTACTTCCTTCGCTATCGGTAGGTTGGGACATTGGTTAATGCTATGGTCTACGCTACTACAAAGATTGCATAGCCCTTCATTGCCAACTATCACGGCCTTCACTCCTTTCAACTACAACCCTTCAAGTCTCTTACAAATGATGGCCTCCATTCTTTCCTCTAAGGCTTCCTCTTGGGTCAATGTAAGGAGACCTCCACGAGCCGAAGGTTGAGGTAATTCTCTTCTCTCAGAATCAGGAGTTGCCTCCCAACTTTGTGCATTCTCCGCTATAGACTCTAAGTAGTCACATGCCTCCTCCGGTGTTTTTCCAAAAATTCCCCGTTGCACATCATTTCCACGAATTGTTTCATGGATGGGATGAGTCCGTCATAAAAGAAACTGATGAGACGGTATTCATCAAATCCATGGTGTGGACATGCTAGTAGCGGCTCCTTGAACCTTTTCCAAGTGATATCAAAGCTTTCATTTGGCTTTTGAGAAAATTTTGCCATTTGCCGCTTTAATCCTTGAGTCATGTGCAAGGGAAAAAACTTTTTCAGAAATTCAGCTTGCATTGCTAAAAGGAGTTAATAGTATGAGAGGGTATAGCATTAAACCAATTTTTAGCTTTATCCTTTAAAGAGAAAGGAAACAGTTTAAGATAAATGGTTTCATTGCTAGCCTTCCCATCAGAACATGTGAGGCAGACATCTTCGAATTCCTTTATATGTAAATAAGGGTTCTCCTTCTCCACACAATGAAAATTGGGGAGAATTTGAAATATCCTAGGTCTTGGGCTAAAGGAACTTGCGTCAGCAGGAAGCACAATGCATGAGCCGGTAGCAGACCTACTCGGCCTCAACACATATCTCAAACTTTGATCACCCTCATGTTGAGAGTGATCGTCCTCACTGTGATTGGTGTTGTCATTACCATTGGTGTTGGTATTGTTATCGGCCATGTTTATGTTTCTTACTAGTCTATGTGTTCGAGGAGTCCTTAACCACATAAACTAGACAATTGAGTTCAAGCCAAAGCTTTCCAAGATTAGCCTAATTTTTATAGTTTTGATGATTATAGAAATTGAAAAACAAACTCGGATATCCACAATGAATATAAACAGTAGAATGGAAAGATCTCACCAAATTTTAACGACAAAAACCAAAGTGTGAAATGAAGATACGCCGTCCCCGGCAACGGCGCCAATTTGCTTGACTCTCCCTGAAAGGTGATACTCGCAAGTGTACGAGGTCGGCAAATAGTATACCTGGTAAGTACAGGATCGTATCCACAGAGACGGAACTAATCTGCAAATTCACACAAATAGTTAGAGCATGTAAAGAATGGTTGAGGGTTCTTACCACATTATGGGGGTGAATGGTTATTTGGATAATTGGTTTATCTAAATGCCCTAGAGTTAGGTTAATGTCCTAAGGTTTGGATGCAAGGGAGAGAAAGAGTGCGAGTGTTGAGGATGTCAGTAGGATTACTCAATTGCTCTGCTCAATATTAATTCCATGATAACTCGATCACTCATTCATTTCATGGTATGAGGATCAGGAAATGAATCAATTAAGAACATACGGGATGCACCAAAGGTAATTGTTAACTGGGTTCTTCCCTTAATTAAAGCTCATGAATCTATCTCTCACCCATTTCAAGGTATGTGAGAGTAGTGCATATTGGTTGTGGTGCGCAGCGCACAACCACCGTTCTGTGGCCCCTTTCGGGTAATGCACGATTTGATAGATGGGTCACGACCCAATCAACAATTTGAATTGATGGATGAATTAAACTTCTAAATTACGAACTATGGATTGAATGGGTCTTCCATTCATTTCAAGATATGTAATACACATTGGATACATAGATGCAACAATTACGAAGCACCACCATTCTTCGGCTCCTCCATGGAAAGTATCAAGCCCAATTACTCATAAGTTTAATTTACCCAACAACATGGATTAACAAGGGGTGCTGGAAATTAACATTAGCAAGGAAATCAATACATCCTATATTAATCCAAAACACCCACACAATGAATCTAGCCTAGCATATCAAAAACAGAATCAGCATTCATAAAAATAGACATAGTTCAATGCAAAGGATGAAAGCAAATATGTATTAGAAAGAGGGTTGGAGATTTGTCACCAAATACAAGCTTCTTCAATCAGCAATCAATCTCAGCAATAGCAAAAACGAAATCAGAAAGCTCAAAGCTCGCCAAAACCTTATTCCCCTTCTCAAGAAAGAAGATGACCTAAAAATAGCAAAAGATTAAGTTCTATTTCGTTTTTCCTCTATTACATCTGAATATTAGTATTTTATACCCCCTAGGGGTTACATCTCATCCATCCGAATCCTCATCCAACGATTCACAGCAATTGGAGAGAAATTGGGTTAAGAAAAACCTGTTTCTCGTAACCCAGACTGCGGCCGAAAAACCCCGATCAGTCGACTGTCGAACATACGGCAGTCGACTGATGACAGGCAGCTCATATTGCTCCCAAAGGGGGACAGGCGACTGTCTTAAAATAGCACAGTCGACTGTGTGATCCACAAGCGACTGTTTTCTGTTCTTCAGCCGCCTGCTATAGAAATGTCGAAATAACAGGAGTTGGCTCTTTTTGCTCCAACTGGAATCTGAAATATCAGTCGACTGATGCGAAGATGACAGGCGACTGTATGATATTACAGTCGACTGTATTTGGGCTTCAGCTTTGCCAACTTCAGTTCTTTAAAGGCAGGCGACTGCCGTTGTTTGGGCAGTTGACTGTTGGGTTGCCCACGCGACTGTCGCTACAACTACAGGCGCCTGTTTTGCACTTCTCCTCTTGAGTTGATTTAGTCCCCTTCGGGACACCTGAAAAATCCAGAAAAAATCCCTATAAATATGCAAAACATTTAAAATGTTTTGGGATGTGAAATTGTGCAAGAATAAAATCATATGCTCACAAATGATGAATTAGCATAAATGTAGTTAAGAGAGCATGATTCCCTGGATTATATGCACAAAAGGATATGATTATGAGGTTAGAAAATGCAATATTTACTCATAATCAACAGTAGGGGTAGGACATGACATAAGGGAATAACCTATCATGCATCACGACAGTGGGGGATAAGTGAATGCCCTTAGGTCACACGACCTCTCCCGAGTCCCAATGAACACGACAACCTGTCGATTATTAATTCAACCCTAACCCTAGTCAAATGGCGGGGATTCCCCAAGCCCTAGAACTTTTACCCCCTTGTTTACATCTTTCTACCATTCTCCAACAATTCACCGTGACTATCGCGTAGCTATCTCCCGAAGACCCATAGGAACCAATACTCATTGACTGCCTCCTCATGTTCGACCCGTAAGAGACTACACACGATCTGTGCGCTGTGGTTTCTATTAGCATCATTCGGTCCCCACTCGGGGGGCCGCGATCACCCCCCTTAAGGACCACTTCATTATTTACTAAGGGATTCAATGTATCCCAGTTCGACCTCAGAGCCAAGTTCACTGGTGCTGAGACGAAGACGAACTTATCCTTCCAGTCTCTTACTTTGCCTGGCAGACCGAGGATGAGAGGCCAACCCCTCCTCGTGCAGACGTAGTAGTATGCCCCCTTCATCTTCGCCTTATAAAAGTACTGGAATAGCGGCATGGTCGGACTTATGCCGCTGGCAGAGCAAAGGATGAGAAAGCCGACCATGTAGCTGATGGAGTTTGGCATCAAATGGAAGAGGGTGAGTTCTAGGAAGTGAAGGATGAGGAGGAGGATGGGATGGAGCGGGAAGCGGAACCCAAAGGCGAAGGTTGGGTAGTAGACACCGACCTTGTTGTCCCTTGGGGAGCAAACCCGCTCGTTGAATTTGGGAAGGCAAACTGTGTTTGGCGGCCGGATATACTTGGAGCGAACTTCGGGGATGTAGGAGGTCGACGTTTGAGACATTATGGCCAGGATCTCCGCGGGGACCTCAGTCGTGACTTTGCCACTGCCCGGAACCCTGACGGCTGACCTAGGCCCTTTTCCCTTCTTGGGGTCCCTTTTGATCGTCGACGATGAGTCGACAGCATGCCCGACGGCTAGGTCTACCTCCCGCTCATCGGGCCAAGACATCGCCGGCTCCTCCGACACCACAGGATCCTCCGATTCTACGGCATCGCCTTCCTCAAGTTTGTCGAACCACCCCTCAACGTAGGAATTTGAAGCGGAAGAAGGAGATGAAGCCATGGATGGATCGAAGGAATACCTAGAAAGCAAGATGATGAACGGAGCTCCGACAGCAACGGCCGATCTATGGCATGACGAACGACGGTGAGAGCTCTCAGCAACAATGAAGGGAAGTGAATTTTTGAAAATAAGATGCAGAAATCTCCCACTTGCAGCCCCCCGTCTCTATTTATAGGGAGGGCTGGTCGATCTCAGCAGTCAAAGGCGGGACACATAGCGAGATCTGGGTGAGACCGGCGCCTCAACGTCCCCCCACGATCACTTTAGCCATGCGTCATGCTCCGAATGGTCGAATGTCACGATCCTCCCCCGTCACCGAATCGCCATCATGACCTGAGAGATTTGGCGGTCTATTCGAATTAAATGCTGCCGACCAGCTCTCATCCAAAGGGAGTGCGACACATCATTCGAGCTGAGCCGGGCTTGTCGTTTCGAACTCGAATGACATGGGCAATTGTTACAGCCTTAAGGTCGGCCTAGATAATAAAGGCATATATATTTGAAGCCCAAACAAACAGCCCTCCGATCATCCCAGAATAAGAACAAACCCAAACGTGAAGCTCTCCTTCCTAAGCGAAAAGCTCACTAACATGATCAAGAGAAGAGCTCTAGTTGATCAAGCGCGAGGCTCGCCAGCCGGGAGAGGAAGAAGCTCGCACACTCTCCACCCGAAGAAGCTCGGCCAGAGAGAGACTTGGGAAGCCAAGCTCGGATGCCAAGCTTGGCTCACCCTAAGGGAGACCTACCATGGATAAATATCTCTGATCGGGTGACATAGGGCCATCGACGCCCCCATTAATGCCAGAGGTTAAGAGCGAGAATTGATGGTCGCCCATCACGTCTCTCATTAATGCATTAATGTCCCTGACACATACTGACACCCATTAATGTATAAATATCTCTGACACACTCACCAACCCATCACGTCCCCACTTGTCCTCCAGCTAAGCAGACTCGACAGGTGATTGGACAGCGATCAACCGACTCTTGACCATATAAATACCCCCCCTCCAGCTACCAAGGAGGGGGTTGGTTAGTTGAAATCTTAAACTCCTATTCAGTAATCAAGGTTGGATATCATCCATATATCTGTGCCTTTCTCAAAAGCTCGTCAAGCAATGCCGATCTACCTTAAGATCGTCAAGAGTGTCCGACATACTCCTTAAAAGTCATCCACTGACTTAATTATCGGAGGGGCTACGGGTTGACAGCCAACCCAGCCTTTTTGACGTGATTTTATTATCGCAAGAAGCACATCCACCAGCGGTCGACGACCTTCGGCAACCAACCAGTGACCTTGGATCCTTCACCGATGAAGTGCATTCCTAGTCGTTCTAGCCTCATCAACAACCCCATACTTGTAATCATTGTACCCGTGATTCCTTCATAAAATAAATTCTATTGTTGGGCAGACTTGACCCGCAACAAGGGGGTATTTCTATTATTCTTCTTAATTTTGTGGTGAAGAAATTATGTTTAAATAATCTCAACTTACCATATGTATTATTAAACTGGATACACCAAACTGTACACATATGTACCACAAGTTGTATACACATAAAGTACGATGTGAACACACACACACACACACACACACACACACACACACACACCTCATACTACAATATGAACATACATATAATAGAATCCGAACACACATATAATACAATACGAACACACATATAAGGCAGGTTGAACACATTAACCACAAGGTGGGACACACTTAGTATTAATTCATGATAACCATGTTATGCCACCTCATACTTGTTAAGTGTCACTTAGATAATGAACTTCACATAACCCCTAATAGGTGTCATGACATGGTTAAACTCCACCTAACCCTCATCCACATGTCATTTGAAGAGAGTTTAAGGGAATGTGGTGGAGGATGGAGAAATTTTCAAAGAGAAAAAAAAGAAAAAAAGAAAAATCAAAACAAAAAACAAAAAACAAAAAAATCCCTCATTCTCTCACCCTCTCCCGTTCCTCTCTTATTCAGGTTGAAACCTTTCACTTCCCTTTCTCCCCTTTGCACCACCTCTCCCACCACCAAGTGCACCTCCCTTTACTCACTTCAACCACCAAGATCATCACCACCCTCTCCTAGCATTTCAAATCAAATTCTACCTCCATACCATCACCAAAAATCCACCCTCTTACTCAAACATCTTGAAGCTTGAGAGATTTGGAGTAGAAGGAGGAAGCTTAGGAGAGAGCTCAAGTTCTTCAAGGAGAAGAAAGGCCAAAGACCAATTAGAAGGAATTATCAAGGTAGGAATTCTTAACATCACTAATATGAACCCTTTCCCTAAGGGTTACTAAGTTAAACTTAGCTACTTGAACTATTATGAAGAGGCTGAAATTTAGTTCAGTTTTTCCTGCTTGCTATTTTGAGTATATTGTTTAATTAAGACATGGGAAAACTCTGAAACTTTGATGCTAAAAGGATTAATTAGTTATCTACAACTTTCATGTTGGAAGTTTTCCAAAATTCGAACTACAATTAGTCCTAAACTGGAGTTATTTCAGGAGTGATAGATTCTGCCAGATTTTACACCTATTCACTAAACTATCTATATCTCGTACTGTAGATATCCAAATTCTGTAAAATTAGACATTTTGAATATCTACACTTCAAGAGCTACAATTTTCATGTTTTAAGGAAAATCAAAATCTGACTCCAATAGGGAGAAATTTGTTGATGAAGTTGTGTCATGGTTTCTGAATTTTAAACAGAATATGCTACAAGTGTGTTCAGTATGTAATATATCTGTGTACAGTTATGTATATATCTATGTTCAGATCCTTATATATGTATGTACAGTGCAGTGTGTAAGTGTGTACAGTGTAGTGTGTAAGTGTGTACAGTGCAGTGTATATGCATGTACAATGCAGTGTATATGCACGTACAGTACAGTGTATATGCATGTACAGTACAGTGTATATGTGTCTAT